>JXCR01144603.1:31947-62644 GCA_002079205.1 Phalaenopsis hybrid cultivar
TGTTTGAACATTGATCAAACCATGTTCAAACACCGGTGAAATCATGTCTAAACAAAAGGCAAACATTGCATGATGCATTTTAGAACTAAGTTTAAAGATATGATAATGATATATTTGGACCATTTTGTTCATAAAGTTGCTTGAAGTAAATTCAAATAATAATAAGTTTAAACAAGATTTGAGTAATGAACTAACAACATGATTCGATTCAACATAGGTTAAGTAATACTCAAAACATAATTTGCAGAGATCTTACCAAAGATCAAAATGCACTCTTTGATACTCTATCTTGCTTTGCATTAGAACTTCACCAAACATAAAAACATATGATGCAATATCTCATTCTCAAATTTAAGAATAATAAACTCTTAAAAAAACATTACCATTTGAACTAAATTTTACACCACCTGCATAGGCAAGTTACATACTAAGCAATCTATTAATACTACAAGCACAAGGCTATTAATCACTCAACAGAAGAAATTGCGAGCGGTTCGGTAACATCATTAAGTAATTGCAGAGTTCTCACTACCTCAGCCATTCCAGGTCTCTTTTCAGGCATAATTGCAGTGCAATTGAGAGCAAGATCTAGTGCACCTAACATCTCTCTGTGTGAAGAGTCCGATACCTTCGGATCAAGAACTTTGATAGGTCCATTTCTCATATTAATTTTTCGTCTCACCCACTTGACCACGTCAACCGATTCTCGAGAATCCGGCTGCTCTGCTGGTCTTCCTGTAATGAGTTCCAGTAGCACAACGCCGAAGCTGTAGACATCCATCTGCTCAGTTGCTTTCTTGCTGTAGCTTTGTTCTGTAAGTAATGGCAATGGCTGTGATTAGGATTCATTTGTACTCTAGTCATCTTTTAAACTTATTGAAGAATGTTGCAATGCTGATGAAATTTTGTTCGGAAAAAAAAAACTGACTGTCAGGACCTTATCATTCATTTATACTCAAAGAAAACAAGTTGAATAATTTCTTTTGTTCAAAGAGTTTGATGTGCTCAGAGATAATAAAAAGTCATCAGATTAAAGATCCCCAATACCATCCAATCAAGGTTTTTGATATTATATAATTTTTGTTGATGAGTATTCTAAATATCTTTGGCTATACCCTATGATGCATAAATCTGAACTTCCGCAAAAAAGCATTGCATTCATCCAAATGATCAAGAATCAATTTCATACCACCATAAGAATATTCTGATCCGATGGCGGTGGCGAATATAACAACTCCACCCTCAAACATGGCTTTACCCAACAAGGTATACTTCACCAATTCTCATGCCCATATACTCCTGAACGAAATGGAGTCTTAAAATGCAAACATCGTCATCTGATTGAAACCACTAGAACACTCATATATGATGCCTCCCACTCAAATTTTGGCTTGAAGCACTACATCTACTCCATATGAAAATCTATACAATAAGCCACCGGCATACTCACTCTTGATGATATTTGGATGTCTATGTTACCAATGGTTGAAACCTACAACTCAACACAAACTAGCTCATCGATTAACTCTATGCATCTTCCTTGGGTACTCTTCAATCCACAAAGAATTCAAATGCTATCAAGAAATAGATCTATATCCATCAAGGATTCTGCTGCATTGTGGAGGATCAAGTTTCATTCCTACAATTAATTTTCTATAGATTCGCATTGGCTTAGGTCATGAAGAGGAGTTTGATGACTAGGACTGTGTCTAAGGTTGAAGGGAGCAAATGAGATACACTTTTGGTCCTAGTGTTTTTAGAGAATGCGTTAGGAGTTTTAATAGGAAATAATTTATTCCTGTAAGGAATTATGATGAAAAAATTATTTCCTTAGAATTAAGGAGATATTTTCTTTCCTATTTTATATTTATTTCCTTGGATTATGAATTATTTGTTTTCTTATTTTATGTTATTTCTTGTATCTCTAAATAATTAATATAAATTGATTATTGGAGATATTAGGTGATATATATTTCCTTTCATATCATTTATTTTTATTATTTTTCCTATTAAAGGATTCTTGTAAGGGTTATTTATACCCTTATTCATTTCAATGAAACAATCAAGTAATCCACTTTATCCGACATTATTCTCAATTTTAACATGGTATCCGAGCAAACACGATTCTGAGTCTTACCATCTCCTCTTCCATATCGAAACCCCCATCCATCTTTTTTCTAGGCCGAAACACATGACAAACAAAACTCAAAATTTAGCAAAGCCTAAATCTAGCAAATTCAAAAATCCAAACGACTCTTTTTATTTTCACTACTCAGATCAACCCGGTCTCGTGCTCGTTACGCAACCGCTAATTGGAGAAAACTACAATACTTGGAGTCGTTCCATGTTGATGGCTCTTAGCATAACAAACAAAGAAGGTTTCGTCAACGACGCCGTCAAAGAACTACCCGAGACGTCCGCCGCAGAACTTCAACAATGGAGACGCTGCAACAACATTGTCAAGACATAGTTGTTTAATTCAATTGCAGAAGACATTAGAGAAAATATAATATACAATAAGAGTGCCCATGAAATCTGGCTCGACTTGAAGGAACGTGTTTCTCATACCAACAACGTTCATATTTTCCATGTCGAAGAAGTCATCCACGATTGCAAGCAAGGCAATATGACAATTGGAACTTATTACACCAAGCTAAAAGGCCTATGAGATGAACGTGACACCCTTTATAACATTCCTAAATGCACGTGTGGTGCCATGAAGGAAGTGATGCAGTTTCAGAAAAACTAGAAAATCATGAAATTCCTCATGGGGCTTAATGAAATATACACTGGTATAAGAGGGCAGATTTTGCTCATTGATCCCCTTCCCAATGTCAACAGAACACATTCTCTCACACTCCACAAAGAAAAGCAACACGAGCTGAACAATATAAGTGCATCGCAGCTGGAAGCTTTGGCTTTTGCCGTGAAGAAAATACACGGAAACCAGAAAATATTTTCACGTCTAAAAATCCTCATTTAAAGTGTGAAAAATGTGACAAATTTGGGCATACCTCAGACACATGCGAGCACATCTCAAATGTGATTATTGTGGATGACAGGGACACACTACCAATGACTGTAGGAAGCTGCAAAGGGCCGATCCAACAAGTAATAAGCCTGAATGGAAAAATTTTGCTCCCAAAGCCAACCATACAGGTATCAATACATCAACGAGTCCAGGATCATTCATCCTTACAGCGGAACAATATCAAAGTTTCATATCACTACTTGTAGAGAACAAATTTAACTCGATGGCTAATCTTGTTGTCAGTCCATCAACCATGAGTGATATCTCAAGTAAAATCTTTTGTGTCTCTGTTTTTAACAAATAAATGTGTTGGATTCTTGATATAGGAGCCACAGATCACATGGTATATTCAATCAATCTACTTATTACAAAATCCAGTATTACCAATCGAAAAGTTCACTTGCCTAATGAGGCTACTGCAATTGTCACACACATAGGCAACATCCATTTTGGTGACTTTGTTCTACAAAATGTTTTGTGTCCTCTACTTCAAATCAAATTTGATTTCCATTTGCAAATTTGTGTTTGATTCACAATGCCTTGTGTGCTACATGACCAACAATTGGGGAAAATGATTGGGGCGGGAACTAAAAGAGGACTCTACTACCTTGATACTTCACAAAAGAGCAAGGGCAATGTTGCTACTTCACCATCCCCAAATCTTTGGCATAAACGTCTAGGCTACTCATCGAATAAAATTTTCAGCTTATTTCCCTTTCCAATTATAGGCAAAAAAATTTGTAATGTTTTTTATTGTTTAATTTGCTCATTAGCTAAGCAAATTTGTTAATTTTTTCAAGCAAGTTCCATTGGCTCAAAAACACCTTTTGAATTAATTCACGTTGACATTTGGAGAGGATACCAAGTTCTTTCAATCTTAGGAGCGCATTATTTCTCAAAATTGTTGATGATTATACTCGATGCACATGGACTGAAACATAATTTAATGTTGATTGATTATTTGATGAACCATAAATCAGATACACATTCATACATCATCAAGTTCATAAATCTCATTGAAACATAATTCAGTCTAAAGGTCAAAATTATTCAAAGTGATAATGGTCCTGAATTCATATTGAGGAATTTTTATCTTGACAAAGGCATCATTCACCAATCCAGTTGTGTCTCTACTCTGCAATAAAATGGTGTAGCTGAAAAAAAATATCGCCACTTACTCAACATAGGCCGAGCCTTATTGTTTCAAGCTAATTTACCCAAAAAATTTTGGGGAGATGCAATCCTAACTGCCGCCTACCTAATTAACCGAACACTAACACCCCTTCTCCAAGGAAAGACTCCTTCTAAAATGCTCTTACAAACACAACCCACATATGATCATTTGCGCATGTTTGAGTGTCTTTGTTTTGCTTCAACATATCATCAGCTACCAACCAAGTTTGAACCCAGAGCCATTCGATTTCTTTTCTTAGGGTATCCATATGCGCAAAAGTACTATAGAGTCTATGACCTTTCAACTGGGAAGAATTTTGTATCACGAGATGTTCGTTTCCATAAAAACACTTTCTCTTCCCCTTCTTTTGCTACAAATAAAGGTTCAATTTCTCACTTCACCACCCACACCGACATGCCTTCATTCGATGAATTACCTCAAGAAGATATTCTATCTTCTCAAGACAACGAAATCCTCTCTTAAGAGACTCATTCACCTTCACTCACTCCAAATGTATTCTCAGAACAACCTGCAACTCCAGACCAACAAATATTATCACCAAGAACAATGAGAACAACAAAAACGCCTAGCTAGTTGCGTGAGCATCATGTCGATATTCTCTTCTCTCACGATACCCCCCAGCATCGAACTGCGTGTTGGTCAAAGCTACAGGTACCTTTTATCCGTTAACCGATGTCTTATCATATGTTAGATTGTCACCTAAACATCGTGCTTTTACCACCGCTCTTTCAATTGAAAAGGAGCCAAGCACCTTTGTAGAAGTTGCTCGTAATCCAAAGTGGCAGGTTGTTACGCGAGAAGAATTTAATGCACTCAACGCCAATGGCACATGGTCCCTTGTACCATTACCTCCTAGAAAAAGGTCAATTGGATGCAAATGGGTATACAAAATCAAACTTCATCCAGATGGAACAGTTGAATGCTAGAAGGCCAGAATAATGACAAAAGGGTATAATCAAATTAAAGGGCTAGATTACCAGGAAACCTTTGCCCCTATAGCAAAGCTTGTAATTGTTCGTCTACTCCTTGCATTGACATCTCCACCAACTAGATGTCAATAATGTTTTCTTGCATGGGGACCTCGATGAAGATGTATATATGTCGCTACCTCATGGCCTCGGATGAAAGGGGAGACTCGAGTTTGTAAACTCCACAAATCATTATATGGTCTCAAACAAGCTTCACGACAATGGTTTATCAAGCTTTCCACTGCTCTAAAGCAAGCCAATTTTATGCAATCAAGGACAGACTATTTCTTGTTCGTCCGATCCCAGAATGGTAAATTCATAGCCCTTCTTATATATGTAGATGATGTCATCATTGCAGGAAACGACTTACAAGAAATTGAATATGTCAAAATATTTTTGAGAAACCAATTAAAATTAAAGGACCTTGGCAAAATTGAAATATATCCTTGGTATTGAGGTTGCGCGATCCTAGAAGGGTATTGTTCTTTCACAGCGAAAGTATGCTTTTGAAATGCTCGAGGATATTGGGAACCTCGGTGCAAAATCAGCCACTTTCCCTATGGAACAAAACTTATCTCTTAACAAATCAGAAGGAGAATATGTCAGTGATCCATCATCATACTGAAAACTAGTTGGGAGATTAATCTACTTGACTATCACATGTTCTGGCTTAACATATGCAATTCATATCTTAAGTCAATTTATGGACGAACAACGAGTACAACACTTTGAAGCAACACATCGTGCTCTACGTTATGTAAAACAAACAGTGGGACAAAGAATTTTTCTCTCAACAGAAAGCTCAACCTAACTAAATGTCTTTTGTGATGCAGATTGGGTCAGGTGTCGTGACACTAGAAGATCAGTTACTGGGTATTGTTTCTTCTTTGGGGGTTTATAAATTTCTTGGAAAACCAAGAAACAGACCACAATATCACGTTCTAGTGCAGAAGTTGAATATCGGTCCATGGCCGCTACCTACTGCGAGATTATTTGACTAAGAACAATTCTACGGGATTGGGGGATCATGCATTCACATCCTGTCAATTTATTTTGTGATAACCAAACAGCGCTTCACATCGCCTCGAACCCGGTATACCATGAGCGAACAAAACACATCGAGATTGATTGTCATTTCATACGAGAAAAAGTTCAAAAAGAAAAAATAAAGTTGACTCATGTGTCTATTTTAGAACAGCCAACAGACGTTTTCACAAAATCGTTAAATTCTTCTCAATTTTCGATACTACTCAGCAAGTTAGGAATTATTAATATACAATCCAAACTTGAGGGGGGTGTTAGGAGTTATAATAAGAAATAATTTCTTCTTGTAAGAAATTATGATGAATAAATTTACTTAGAATTAAGAAAATATTTTCTTTCCTATTTTATATTTTTTTTCTTGAATTAGGAATTATTTGTTTTCATATTTTATGTTATTTCTTATATCTCCTAATAATTAAAATGAATTGATTATTGAAGAGATTAAGTGATATATCTTTTTTTCATATCATTTCCTTTTTATTATTTTTTCTATTGTTGGATTCTTGTAAGGGTTATTTATACTCTCGTTCACATCAATGAAACAATCAAGTATTTCACTTTATTTCGCATTATTCTGAATTTCAACATAATGAGTGACTTCAATAGCACAACAACAACAAACAACAACAAAGCCTTAATCCCACTATGTGGGGTCGGCGACATGAATCCTTTTTATCCATTGCGTCCTATTTAGTGTCATATTTTCACTTAGTTCTAAAAAGTTAAAATCATTTTTATAAAATAAACCTAAGTCTTCCTAGGTCTACCTCTGCCTTTCTCAACATAAGTCGAATCTAAAATATCTACTCTCCTAATTGGATCATCAAATGATCGACGTTTAATGTGACCAAACCATCTAAGACAAAAAAAAATATTTTTGCATTATAATCTCTTTGCGTGAGATTCCTGGGGTTATCTTGATTTTCATTTTTTGTGTATGTATTTGAGAGTTATGAAGATCTGGTGAGCCCTCCTGAATTTCCAACCATGATTGTGGCATTTATTTTTTAGCGGATCAAATCCTATTTTCTCCATTGTAGACATAAATTTGGTTGAAGTTTAATCATAAAGATATTGGTGTTTTTTATGTTGTGTTTTTACTTGTCCTTTTCTATATCTTTATAGCACATCTTTCTTAGTCCTGGTGATAGCTCTGCACCATATCTTTTGAAATGCATTATAAAAAATCAAAGTGACACCCACAAATATTGATAAACTTAAAATATCCTAAATCTCATATTTTATAATTTTAAACTCACATTTATTAGAGATATTATGCATGAAATGTGCACCTTTTATAAGGAAACTATTAAAATATGTGTTGATCTTAATAACACATTATTTTTATGAAAAGGTAGTCCAGTTAAGGCTTAAGAAATAGAGAGAAAAAGCAACTAATATAATGAAATTAATTGTTCAAAAAAAAAAANGGCTTAAGAAATAGAGAGAAAAAGCAACTAATATAATGAAATTAATTGTTCAAAAAAAAAAATGATAGACTTTTGCAATACCTGGTGCAATGTAGCAGAAAGAACCCAATTCAGAAGCCAAGCATGCTTGATATGATGCTTCTCCAGTCACTCGATCAAGACCATAGCCAGTCAACTTCGGTCGAAAATCCTCATCAAGAAGAATATTATTCGACTTCNGTTCGCTTGTGATTTTTTTTTGTTTTTTCGGAGTTGAATTTTTATTGTTCTATTGGTGTCCATTTGGTATTTGAACTTTTCCCATTTGTGAGATGACTACCCCAATCTTTGCTAATGTTCTAAAGGGTAGTAAAGAATGTGGATGCTTCGTCTTTGACTTTTCACAAACTTTTCATGTTGGTTTTGAGGAACACTTTCTTAAACAGTCTTGGAGAAATATTGGAAAACGTGCTCTTTTCTTCTATGAATCAAGAGACTTTACATTTGCTGGAACCTATGAGGTTTGCACTAGTTAGCAAATTCACCTATTGGCATCCCAAAATGGATTTAATTTGGAAGTTTTTTTGAAAACCTGAAACTATTGGTTGATCAACTAGTGGGAGCTTTAGTGGTAAACATATCATTATAAAACTTGAGAGAAAGGAGGAATATGCTAGATTATTTTGGAGCAAACTTTGGTATATTGGAAATGCTCAAATGAAGGTTCATAAATGGACCCCCAATTTCGATCCAGCTACTGAAACACCCATCATTCCTATTTGGATTACTTTTTTCTGGGCTTGAGAATGCACTTCTTCAATCAGCAAGTTTTATAGTCCCTTAGTGCAATATTTGGTAAGCCAATGAAGGTGAATTTAGCCACTTATAGTTTTAGTTGGCCCTCGGCTGCCAGGGTCTCATATAAAGGGACATTACTTTAGATATACCAAATGAGGTTTGGATTGATACCTCTAATATTGGTTATTGGCCAAAAAAGGAGGTGGAATATTAACCAAGGTATTGCTCCAAGTGCAAATTTTTTTGGCACAACATTGACAAATGTTTCATTACACATCCTAAGTTAAGAATCAACAAAGAAAAAAATTTGAATAATGATAATTTGGAGAATAGAGATACTCAAATTGACAAAACAGGGCATATGAAAAATGCGCAACAACGACAAGATAACCAAAGAATTTAAGCTAATCTCAATGAAGTGGTATTAGACAGTAATAATGATTTTGAATCTAACTACCCATCATTGATTCACTCAGGTCATCACCTATAGTAGCAGGAACAGAAAAAGGAAACACTGATTTTGTTCAAAAGAAATGCATCAACAAGTGTGAGAACAGTTGCACTTAATTTGAACAAGAGGATTTACACTAGCTAATATTGGAGGAGGAGCTAAAATTAGCCAAATAATTGCTACAAGGTGAATGATTGGTGCAAACATCAATAAGAATGAAAGGAAAATCTCATAGATAACTCATTTACTTGGATCCAATTATTGTTCTTCAAGATGATGGGACTTGTTCAGCTAGTATTCTTGTTAATATTGATGATGTTTCTCCTCTATAAATTATTCTTTGGTGAGCTTTAATTATACATGCGACTCAACTTAAAAACTATATATTAACTTATAGAGGCCTAAGGAATGTGATCAAGGTGCCAATTAGGTTGCATAATCACCAGCTTACTCTCCACTGAAGCACACTCCACTTTAAGTTTCCTCAAGTAAGGGCAGGTAAAGAAAGATGAATATTACCTAAGGAAAGCTATGAAAACCTATAATGTCACTTAAAATATTTGATATGTTTTGGCATGATTGAAAATGCTTACTTCAATGAGCGATCAAGAATAAATTATTTTCGACAATGGTTTTCCCTCCTTAAGAAATTTCTATGAATTGATTAAAGCTTTCAGAGTGGATTATGTTACAAATGCCATTGGATTTAGTTGCTTTGGGAGAAATAAAAAGATAAAACTTTATTTAAATACTTTTTCATTGCATACATAGTTGAACTTTGCCAAAATCAACCAACAAGAAACTTATTCTAATTCTGATTAGTTTAATCAATTCCAATGAAGCCAAAAAGACAAATTCAATGATTAATTGCATTTAGCTTAAGTTTATTTAGCCTAAGTTTGCCTGCTTTTGTGTTAACTATAGGTCAATTTAGTTTTACAATAGTTGCACTAAGTTATTTTAGGTCTAATACACCATTGGGAGCCTAAGGTCAAGCCATGATGAATCCAAATCTACTTAAGGTTAACTAGGGAAACCCAACCATAATTGAACAACATTGGGAGACATTAGATTATGCACATTGAGTAGATTTAAATCAGGTCAAGTCAACATAGTGCTTATTTAGCCTAAATTTGGTCCAACTTAGTACATATACTAATTAGGGGTTCAGGGAATCTAATTCCATGTCCAACTAGGTCCATTTATTACTAATTAAGCTAATTATATCATTTNAACTGGACCAGTAAGGAAATTTTCATGGAGGCTGAGCTCCACGAGAGCTCTGCCATAGCAAATATCACTAGGAAATGAACCGGATAGCATGTTCTGAGACAAGTCCATAGAGACCAGGTTTGTCATGCCCAAACCCAATCCTCTAGGGATTCTGCCATTCAGATTATTCTGTGAGAGATCCAGAAACTGTAGCTCGTGCAAACCCTGAAATGATTCAGGGATTTCACCATAAAAATCAGAGCTTTGCAGCAAAAGCTTTCTCAACTTTCCAAGCCTTCCAATCTCCGTGGGCAGTTTTGATGTCAAAGATGGGTTTTTAGATAAATCTAGCACGACCAAATCACTCAAATTCCGGAAGATAGGAGGATGAACGGTACCTGAGAACAAGTTGCTTCCCAAGTTGAGAACTTGCAACCCATCCAATAAGCCTAAACTCAGAGGCATTTGCCCCTGGATGCGATTGTTGCTCAAATCAAGCTCCTTCAGGGAAGAAAGATGGGTTATCTGATCTGGGAGAGTTCCCCATAAGACATTGTTGCTGAGGTTGAGGGTGCGAAGGGAGGTACATTGGGAGAGAAGGAGGGGGATGGGCTGGTTGAAGCGATTGTTAGCTAAGTTAAGGATTTGCAGATTTGGCAGCTGGCATATGGAAGGGGAGATTTCTCCAGAAAGATTAAGGCTTTGTAGGTTTAATGAGGTTGCAGATGGAGGGGATAAAGATGAGCAAGTGACTCCAGTCCAGTTACAGTAGTCAGTGGAGTTGGGGAACCAGCTCAGAAGAGAAGCGTTGGGGTCTTCAATGGAGGACTTGAAGGCGAGCAGGATGTCTGTTTCTGAGACTGAAACGGCAGCAAAGATAAGTGAAAGAGTGAGCGTGAAATGAAGAAGGAGAGGGATGGGATGGTCGGCGGCCATTAGAGGAGAAAGGAGTAACTTTTGAATGGTGAAGAACGGGGGTGAAAATGCTGAATGATCAGGCAAGAAGATGGCTTTCAAGCTCNGGAGAGGGATGGGATGGTCGGCGGCCATTAGAGGAGAAAGTAGTAACTTTTGAATGGTGAAGAACGGGGGTGAAAATGCTGAATGATCAGGCAAGAAGATGGCTTCCAAGCTGCATGAAAGGAGCTGATTCTCTTACCTCTAATCCATTATAATTTATGTGGATCGTGGACTTCCTCTGGTTTTTTCTGTACGTTATGGGCCCGAGCAAGGTCAGCGCATTGATGGAGAGAATAGCGAAATGTTTGGCAGGATGCATTAATGTCTTCTGGTCACTGTTACTGTTATAAGCTCAGAGTTCTGCTTGGAGTTCTGCTTAGGCTGGCTAACCATCCAATTCCGGTTTGATTTGGGTTCGGTTCAAATATATGAAGTTATGCAAAAGCTAAAAAGTTCGATGGACTCAAAATTGACGTGAATTGGATAAAATACAAAGCTGTGGGACCCTGATTGCAGTTAAGAGCAAGAGATACCTATTAAAAGAAAACAAGGAATACATTATAGAAATAGCTTTGACAGTAAAATATGATGGACGGCTGCAGGGACTGGAAAAAATGTTTTTTTTTTATTTTAAAGTCCAGNTTCGATGGACTCAAATTGGATAAAATACAAAGCTGTGGGACCCTGATTGTCGTTAAGAGCAAGAGATACCTCTCAGAAGAAAACAAGGAATACATTATAAAAATAGCTTCGACTGTAAAATATGGTGGACAGCTGCAGGCACTGGAAAAAGTATTTTTTTTATTGTAAAGTCCAGAAATTGCTCAAGAGCATCACTTTTTTTTATTAACAAAATAGTATATATATATATATATATATATATATATATATATATATATATAAAAATCGATANGTTTTATTTATATTTAAATTGAAATAAAATAATTCTTATATGTTAAAATAAAACATTTTTTTTAGTTTATTGTGTTTTGGGAAACAGTGGCTTGCAGAAGAGCAAATGTTATGTTTGTGACTTGTATAAAAGTAGAACGGTGCTGACACGCCGGAGGTCCTGTTTTCTTTTTTGCACGTCTCCATCGTCCGTAAACATACACGTAATACTTTTTTTGGGCAGAGGTGGGTAACATATCGGAACGTAAGATTGGCTCTTAGTATTTTTAATAATTTATAAAACTTCTATATATAATGCTAAGTAAAATAAATTATAAAAACTAGCGAGCTAATTTTGAGTCGGTCACTAGTTCCAAGGATCGAACTTACTCCATTTGAGTCCGTTAGCTTCAATTTTGCATCAATCGAGTCGATTCTGAGCTGATCTAACTGACAATTTAAGCTATCTTATTTTGATTTCGAGACGGATTTAGCTTAAATTAATTTTGAGCTGGTTCAGCTCGAAATTTGAAAATAACAAGTCGGGTGTTTTCCAATAGCATAAATCAAACAGCCAGCCAGCTTATCGGATCAGCTGCTGATCAGCAGCTTATCAAAATAAGCTGTTTGTTTGAATAAGCTGCAGCTGCCTCAAACAGACCCGAAGTTCATGAAAGTTCCTATTACTAATTTAGAGACAATTAATAAGTTTTTTTTAGACTTACTTGGAATAGGACGATTACCCTCACAAAAAGTCCCACAGACGAAGCAGCCAAGAAGTTGTGATGAAGAGTTGGTGACTTGGAGTAGCATCCATCATTATTAACCGTGTTTAAGTGGAGGGTGAAAAATAAATTAATTTAATTTTTAAATGGCAATTATATAAATTTTATAATATAAAATATTATTTTTTTTTGAATTTATTCTTTTAAATGCATTATAAATAAATGTAAGCAAATGTTAGGAGAACATAAGCCTTCACATATCAGGCTAAATCCAGTCAAACAGTCTCTTTCACTCGAGTTCCATCTCTTTCTCGAACTTCATCTCCGTCGCAAGATCCATCTTCTTCGTTGGATTTACTGGATCTGATAAATCTTATTTAACGTAAATTCACATTGCAGCCAAACTAAATCTTAAATTCACCTTTATATATATATATAACGTAAGCATGCAGAAGAATCCACTGTTCATCTCTTCTTTCAGTGCCCTCTCCCAAACTGTCTGGACTGAACTCATCAAGTGCTTAATTAGTAATACATTGCTGTTGGACTGACATCAGTTAACACTTTGCTGGACTAATTGGGTCAAGGAAAACCTGGGTCCCATTCCCTTTATTCTTGCCCGGTTCATCTGAATGGTCATGAATCAGTGTAAATTTGAGAGTTGCCACATTACTGCTCTGAAAGTTGCAGATAATTGTAAGTCATTCCTCCTTGAACTGATCCCTCACAAGAACTTTCCAAATATCTGCAATACCTCCTGCCATAGTTGCCCTCCAAAATTTGAGGTCACTCGGGTGCTTTAGTTGAGACCTGCCCCCTCATTTATTAAAGATATACTAATGGGAGCTTTTATGAGCAAGGAGTTGGTATAGGGGGTGTTTTTAGGGACCATGTTGGCAAGTGCCTCCTTTTTTTCTACTCTCCCATCACTGTTAAGGATGCTTTGGAAGCTGAAGTGGCAGCAGTATTTTTGGCTATCAAGCTGGTAATTTTCAACCATTGGGGACAATTTACAGGTGGAGATGGATTCTTCTTTACTTCTGAGGGCTCTCACAATTGAGGATAATCATCCATGACATATTTCTCTCTGGCTTAGGAGATCAAGGCTCTGCGAATTTCCTCTCCTATTCTCTATACTTTTATTTACAAAGAGGGCAATCACCCAACTAATTGGTTGGCTAAACTTGGGAATGCCTCCAATTCTACTCTTGTTTCCACTACCCCCTCTTCTTCTCTTGCCTTTCTCTTGGGTGGGGACTTAGTGAATGTCCCTTACCTTAAAATTTGTAACCGAAGATTTCATGAATAGATTCCCTCCCATTTTTTTTAAAAAAATATATGTATACACACACACACACACACACACACACAAAAACACACACACACACACATACATATATGCACCAAGAATGGTGGCATGAATCTTAACGCGATCTTATAATCAGGGATAACGACTGGACAATCAGAACATTAGACTAAAGGAACACGATCTGAGCCAACCACTCAATCCAATTCAATCATTGCACGACATCGATGGATCCTGCCAGCAAGCCACTCTTACGGTCCTAGGAGCGTTCAGTTGCAACTGAACGACTGACCAACTTTGCTTCGATAGAAATGGCTGACATTAGATCGATCGCCTCGGTTGACCAAATTCAAATACGTCGACCAACTGATAGCTGCAATATTCAAATTGAAATTATAATAAATATCTAGAATTAAATCATGCAAATCCAATTTTTTATCAACACATTAATTGCATTAAGAACGGTTTTCATAATCGCTCTATTCTTTCAATAATTAAGGGAAATTTTCATAATTACTCCATCTTTTCTATAATTGCACAAAAAAACTCACTATAAATAGGAGGCCAAATAATGAATAAAGGGACTTTGTCTCCCGACCCCTCTCTAGAGAAAACATTGTCGGTCACTTTCTCTCTCTCTTACTTACCTTCTCCCGACTCCAAGTCTCGAGGCATGTTTTACCAGAAGGACAATCTGTGATTTAATATCTTAAAAGTTGGTGCGATGAGCATGGACAAGCCCCAAACAAAAAGTAGAGCCAACTATGAAGTAGAAACCTTGCAGAGGGATGCGATACCCTTGAGATTCAATAGAGAAATTGAACGTTGAGAAATCTAGGAAAATGTTCAACACTGCGAGCACAAATAATGGACCGGTTCGAGGCCTTCCAAATGGTATAACCAGAGGAACATGCAACCACTACTCTCAGAAGGAGAATCTCGAGGAACTCACCCTCAGAAGGTCCCTCGCAAAGATCCACCTGCACCTAATGGTCAGTTTGGCAAACGACCGACTGAAGAGAAGGACTACTCCCAGCCCGTCGGCAGTGCGACATCTACGCCGATGATCAAGCTTCGGGTGAATTGTGTACGAGTGTCCGCCTGGCCTATTGCAGATAGGGCCTTCTCTCGAAAAATCCTAAAAACTATACCCATGACAAAGCTAAGGATTCCCCATCTTAATATTTACAAGAGAAAGAGCAACCCGATGGACCACATAGCGTCCTTCAAATCATCGGTTGGAGTTCTATGGATCAATGACATTATGAAGTGTCGATTCCGTCTAACCATACTAAAGGAGGTCGTGCTTCGGTGGTTTAACAGCTTGCTAGACCGGGTCATCCTATCCTTATACAAATTTAGAAAACTCTTTATAGCGCACTTTGCCAACGCGTAGAAGCACATGAAAGGATACCAAGACCCTTCTCCATATCCTACAGGGAAAGAACGAAAGCCTATGGAGGTAAAGAACTCGGAGCCTCAAATCGCTCAAACTACTCTGAAGCAAGGAATCTGCAGCAAGCAGTTCAGGTACGACCTGAACCAACTCAAACCAATGACCTTCACAGAGGTCTTGGAATTGGCTTGTCTTTCGCATTGGGTACTTCAAACGATCTTATCCCAGTCGACCAACCTCCCTCAATAGAGACAATGTAGAATTTCAACTTTCAGCCCTTCACATTATTCTTCAGCTCTTGAAAGGGATCTTCATTCTTAAGGAATGCTTTCAGATAGAGGTTGATGGTGAAGATAAACCTAAAGAGCCCTATCAAAAAAAGAATCTTCATTTGCCACATGAACACCACCAAGGTCATTGTAATAATGATAGAATTTGACATCATTTCTGTCGGGCTAACTCCATAAAAGATAAAGATACTCACCAACTCATGGTCGAGAGAAAGTTGGATGCTGAGTCTGAACCGATCATTGTAAAACAACAAGTCACTATCTTGGAAGGCATTTAACCTCTAGTTATTCTTGGCCACCTAGGCCAAATATAATAGACGAACATGCATATCTGCCTATATTGCTCCACTTGCTCGTGAGTCTTTTTCGACAGCTTTGACAAGTTTATTGTGATAAAGTCCACGGGGTTGGTGCGACTAGAACTAGACNTTATATGTTAAAATAAAACATTTTTTTTTAGTTTATTGTGTTTTGGGCAACAGTGGCTTGCAGAAGAGCAAATGTTATGTTTGTGACTTGTATAAAAGGAGAACGGTGCTGACACGCGGGAGGTCCTGTTTTCTTTTTTGCACGTCTCCATCGTTCCTAAATGTACACGTAATATTTTTTTCCAGGCAGAGTTGGGTAACATATCGGAACTTAAGATTGGCTCGTAGTATTTTTTATAATTTATAAAACTTCTATATATAATGCTAAGTAAAATAAAATATAAAGACTAGCGAGCTGATTTTGAGTCGGTCACTAGTTCCAAGGATCGAACTTACTCAATTTGAGTCCGTTAGCTCGAAATTTGAAAATAACAAGTCGGGTGTTTTCCAATAACATAAATCAAATAGCCAGTCAGCTTATCGGATCGGCTGCTGATCAAGCTGTAACTGCCCTAAACATACCCGAAGTTCATGAAAGTTCCTATTACTAATTTAGAGACAATTAATAAGTTTTTTTTTTAGATTTACTTGGAATAGGACGATTACCCTCACAAAAAGTCCCACAGACGAAGCAGCCAAGAAGTTGTGATGAAGAGTTGGTGACTTGGAGTAGCATCCATCATTATTAACCGTGTTCAAGTGGAGGGTGAACCATGGGAAAAAAAAATAAATTGACTTGGAGTAGCATCCATCCATACATACATACATACATACATACATACAAATATGTATGTATGCAACAAAAATGGTGGCATGAATCTTAACGTGATCTTATAATCAGGGATAACGACTGGACAATCAGAACATTAGACTAAAGGAACACGATCTGAGCCAACCACNAATATGGATTTTCCATCAACCAAAAAGAAAAATAAAAAACGTGTTTCACTCATATTCTACAAGATATTGTTTTGATAACATCATGAAAATGCATAATATAATGTTGAAATTCAACAAAAATTAAAATGAAAAATAACAAAATATCATATAGAAACCCCCATTAAAAGGGTCAACAACTCCAAATGTAAAAGCATGTTCATGTGAAAAAAAAGGGTGATGAAATTTATACACTTTGATTGCTTATATTCAATAATAAATATAATAACCAAACTGCAATAGAATCAAATTAGTATACCGGATCTCGTTTCTTCTCATCCAAATTTGGTGGAGCAGAGCATGTTCTAGCAAGAACCTACATTTTCAAAAATGATGTAAATAACTCATAGTACTTGACATAATAAACAAACAAAAAAAAAGAATGGAATGTGAAATGGCCAGAAGAAACCAGGCGTAGAAATACCTGCATCCCATTCATAATCCTGACAGTTATGCTCCCAAACTGAAGAAATGGACCAGATTCATCCTTGAAATAAATAACAGGAACAGTTATGGGAATTTTATAATTACCAAACGAATCTACTGGATTAGGAGAAATATTTGCGTACGTATGATGTACGCAACGCTCTGTACGTTTGCTAGGTTATAGAGAGGGTATTGAGGGTTATATCCGCGTTATACTCCCTGTAACCTCCCTGTATTCTACCTGTAAGCTACATGTAACTTACAAATATATGAAAACAAAAGCGCGAAACTTACTAGTTACAGGTAGGTTATAGGTAGGTTATGATATATAAAAATAATATATTGTTTTAAGTACCCTTTTTATGCCTATTTTTGGTGATATTGCACTTTAAGAAAAGTATTTTTGTTTTTTTGTTGCAGGTATACTATTTTTAGGCATTTGAAGCAAAAATAGCAAAAGGAGCAAAATTTAGAGCAAAAACAACCAATTTTGGAGTTTGGTGCATGATGCGCCAAAATCCAGAACGCTGACACATGATGCGCTTGATGCGATTTTTTCAAATTAAGGCAGTTCGAGACAAATTTTGCTCAAATTTTTAAAGGGACACTTTTTCTAAACACCTCATAGAGTGATTCAATGCATCTAGACACTTTTGAAGGTTTTAATTTGAAGGGATTTGACTTTTTGATCAAAGAGGCACATCTTTTGAATTCATAGCTTTGAGTTTTGAATTTTGGAGAGAAATTGAAATTCTTTTTAGAGGAGGATAAAAATCAAGTGTGAGAAGAACTTTAAGAGGGGGGTGAAAAAAGATAGGTGGCGTGAGAACCAAGAGGAAGATATAGAGAGAGAAAGTCAAGGTCAAGGAGATTGTCTTCTAGGATTATAAGAGGACAGAGAAGGTGAGAGATTTATTCTTTGTTACACTTCTAAGATAGAATTGAGAGTGCTTGTAAAGAGAAAAAGGCATGGAGAGAACTTCTAAGGGTTTTCTTGGGAAGGATTATAAGATAAGTTGTATTTTTCATTTCTTTTGTTTGTAAACTTGTTTTTATACATGAAGTCAGTGTTTTATCATATTTTTCTCATAAATTCTGAGTAGTATTCTTTATCCTTCTCCCTACTTTGAAGAAATGATTTTGTGAAGAATTGATTTTGTTTTCTATAGTTTTAAATGTTGATAATTTGTGATGATTTGAACTTCAAACTTCATTTATTTTTCGATCCGGCTAATTGAACTGTTTTAGTTGAACTGTTAAAATGTATTGAGAAACATATGTTTTAAAAAGGGGATATTATTTCTACAATAAAGGGAGAATCACATTTGATTTCATGGGAGAGTATGACATCCATGGGATTGGGTGCAAATAAATAAGGAAATAAACTTTGCTGGATGTAGAATTGAAAGATTTTAAGGTGACAGATTAGAATCCTCAATTTGGTTCAGTTGATTGGAAAGTAATGCGAACATGTTAGCCCTCAGGTGAGGGAGTAGTGGGAGCTCTGGAGTGACAGTCAATATCCTCCCTGTCTAACCACATAATTAGGGACCAAACTCTAGATTAATCAATGTTTTTTATAGCACTCGGAAGAGGGTAGAAAATAAGATTACTTCTATTTGACACAAAACAGTTTTTAAATATATTTTTCAAATGATTTCAATTTCTTCACAAGCCATATTTTCATTGTAAAGGGGAAGAGGGTTTTCTTATACTTGAAATTTTCATCAACAAAAACCTTTGTTTTATTTCAACAATTTTATTTTTGAAAGTTTAGCATCTAATTTAACTTAACTATTGTAGTTGTACATCTGCATATTTAGTAGCATTTCACTTGAGTAGTTTAACTTCAAACTTCGTACTTTACTTTGTTTTTATTTTTATTTTAATTTAAGAATAGAATATTAATAGCTAGCTTATATATATTTCTAGCTTCCCTGTGGGATCGATATTTAGGACTCAATTAGAGTCCTGTATTACTTGAACGATACGTATAATTGTGTTATATGTAGTAGAGAACTGGGAGTTTAAAAGAGGTTTTAAAGATAATTTTTTTTATTAAAGTTACAATATTGTTTGGGTTACATTGCATATTTATTGTTAATTTAATCCCAAGTTTCTGCGCATCAGGTTACAGGGAGATTACAGAGGTTATAACGTTGATATAACCCCCAATACCCTCCCTGTAACATACTAGACGTACGCAGCTCTGCGTACGCCTTACATACACAAATATTTCTTGTGGCTTCGGGCTCCCTGATTCCAATCCATTAGATGGCCCCGCAGCACAGAAAGCAGATATATACGTATTTTTTCCTTTTATATACAAATAAATGGGCCCACGAGACGTCTCATCATTCTTTTTTTAAGTACCAAGACACATAATTTGAGAAAATATTCACATTATGAACATTGATTAAAAGTCAAGAGTAATAATTACATTTAATTCCTTCGTTCTTTTCACATCATGATTTTTTGAGATATAAGATAATCAAGAGACTAAATATGTAAAATCAAAGTGTTACTCAGATCATCAAAGGAGGTCGGAAAATACTCGACTCATCCCCTAGTATAAGCAGCCAGATAGGGGAGTACAAAGGCAAACAATAAAGAGGTTGACTCGAAATATTAGAAAATCATGTATAAAACAACCAAGGAACTCTAGATCAAATGCTCATGGGTCAACTATGAAAGTTCAAGATCGAGGATCACAGGAGGCAGAGAGCCTCCAAATTCACCAAGGAAGTCAATCAGAAGAAGATCGTTCGAAGACCTTAGTTTTCGTGGGAAAATTACCGATAAGACATTTGTATATGCTCAAAGGTTTAGAAATGATATAGTGCTAAATATATTATATTATGAAGTCCAACTCATATAAATAGGGGTTAATAAATGTAAATAGAGGATCCTAATTTTGACCCTGATTCAAGTTCACTGGAGCTAAAAAGGCCCTTTTGATCTCACTCCCTCTGTACATTCTTGCCTTAACTGCTAAACTGCTCAATTCTTTTTCAATCGCATGTTCTCCCTTCTATCTGACACTCTATTCCTTAGGTGTGATTTAAGGACAAATCTTGGTCAACAATATCAATGAGAAGTGGCATGTCATTAAAATAAAATAAAAGTATTTATATACATATCACACAATTCTTATATATTTACATATAAAACACCTAAACTTTCATATTTACATACTAATAGTCTGACCTTTAATATCATATTAAAAATACAAACACTTTTAACTTTTAAAATGTGACGCACCATTTAATTCATAAGTTTATAATACCAAATTGTTATAAATGTAAATATCAAACTTTAAGAGATATNCCAACACTTAAACTTTCATATTTACATACTAATAGTCTGACCATTAATATCATATTAAAAATACAAACACTTTTAACTTTTAAAAAGTGAGACGCACCATTTAATTCATAAGTTTATAATACCAAATTGTTATAAATGTAAATATCAAACTTTAAGAGATATAAATGCAAATTTTAAGGAATTGTGTGGTATGTATGTAAATTTCCCCAAAAAAAATCAATGAGAATTATTTAGGGAGGCTTTCTTTTAAATTCCAAATAGATACTATATTATTTATTTGAATACTAATTTTTACCTTTTNTTGTGGTATGTATGTAAATTTCCCCCAAAAAAATCAATAAGAATCATTTAGGGAGGCTTTCTTTTAAATTCCAAATAGATACTATATTATTTATTTGAATACTAATTTTTACCTTTTGATATTTTTTCATGATTAATTATTTTATATTCATTTTTATTAGAATGTGATTATTATAAGTAAATTATTCTCCAATTTTACAAAAAAAGAAAAGTATTATAATATCCTTTCAAAAATATATTTTACCCACAATTTTTTTTTATAAAGGCCTACGACCTTCCTATACTAACCCCTAATTAAGCATACAATTGAAGCAGGTTTCAATTCTTAAAAGTTCAAANCTTTTCCCATAATTTTTCTTTATAAAGACCTACGACCTTCCTATACTAACCCCTAATTAAGCATACAATTGAAGCAGGTTTCAATTCTTAAAAGTTCAAAATATTTTTAAAAAAATTCAAATTTGGGTCGAAGATCACCATGATCCAACATTCAAAAACTTTATGATAAAAATAAGTTTTTATACTTGAAGAACCAAAAATACCAAGATGATCTTGATGTGAGTCTAAATGTGCTTAAATCAAGCTCAAAAAACTTTAGAAGGCTATTAGAGGGATCAAATTAATTATGATTCCCACATGCTTATATTTGAATAAGCTTTTCAAAGCAATATATTTAATAACCCCATAATTTCCTAATTAATTAACTTATTGATGCACTAAGATATTCAAAAAATATCAAAAGAATGATCAAGATCTTTATGGAACATTTATTTGATTATTTGGGGTTCCAATAAAATAATTGAAACAACCGTTAAAAATATATATAAACATGTCATATATTTGTACATTGAAGGGAGGAGAGAATTTTAGGACAATGAGAATTTCTAGCTCTACTCTCACAAGCAATTGACATTCATTGTCAATTGTAGTTGACTAGTGCCAATGTCAATTATTTTTTGCCATCTATTGCTAATTTATACTAATGTTTTCCTTTGCATGTCCATCACTTCTCATCATCGAATGACCGATACAAACACAGTTACCTTGCATTATTGTATAATATTATCTATTTTATTCACACGAGACCCTTTAGAAAAGGTAAGGTTTTGTCATATCACCTTCTCTAAATATAACAAAGAAGGATAGACCGTTGTAATTTTCAAGCTATAATACAACTATTTCATTTAAGTCAAACCTAATCGGTCTTTCGTTTTGAGATTTCTATGTAAGAAATCATATTGTATGCAGTATGTTAGTTTTTTTTTGCATTACTAAGATGATAACCCATATGTTACCATGAATGTACAAGTGCATAACATTTTGGTCCTACCTATGAATAATTAATGTAACATCAAGAGTTCTATGAACATGTTTTAAATGACTAACAAGTATGATACCTATAATAACACAACCTTCTACTCTAACTCTCATCACTTGAAATACCAACTTTTCAACAAAAGATGATAGGGCCTATTATCACAAGTAATGGCATTTTTGCCCGATCTTAAAGATTACATTTGAAAGATGAAGGAATCTAAAGATTAAATCCTTTAGCTCATGCATAAGACATGCCAATCAAGATCAATTGCATGTTGGGAGTGGCTAGTTCTATGTCACTCATATAATGTTGTTCATCGCTTATAGCAAGTGTTGCATTATGTTCAGTTTTTTGGTCATGCCCAAAAGACTAAATTAATCCTATAAATTGATTGGGAGATTTTCAGGTTTAAAATTATGCAAAATAATTAAAACTATATTTATGAAAAAAAAAAATATCTAATGATTGATATCAACATATAAGTAAATCTTTTGGGTTGAAACATATTTCATTTTTTGGATAAATGACTTAACTTTAATTCTCTTAGATTAATCCTTCATAACTCATCTCATTCCCCACAATTTTAAATCCTTATCTAAAGCTTGAAAATTTACATAATATCTATTTTAGCTCATGCAATCACCACTCAAGTTTTGAAAATGATCTTAACTTAAAAGTCTTTAACATTATATATTTCTTCAATTCCATTTTTGTTAGCTATTTGATGCACAAGCAAGTGTAATTTATTTATCAAATATAACACAGTATATGAAATATATTTTTCATATCACACTTTCAAAAGAACACACAATTAACCATTATTGTAATGTTTTAGAGATCAATGCTTCTATACATACAACATCATGCTTTAAGTTTTCAAGTTTTTTAACCAATAGCTGCTTTGGACAATGATAAGAAAAAGTTTGGAAAGTATATTGATGAATTGTTCATACTTTTTTGAGTTTCTTCCTTTTGGCATGAAAAATTTGATAGTNTTTAAATCACACCTAAGGAATAGAGTGTCAGATAAAGGGAGAACATGCGATTGAAAGAGAATTGGGCAGTTTAGCAGTTAAGGCAAGAATGTACAGAGGGAGTGAGATCAAAAGGGCCTTTTTAGCTCCAGTGAACTTGAATCAGGGTCAAAATTAGGATCCTCTATTTACATTTGTTAACCCCTATTTATAAGGGTTGGACTTCATAAAATAATATATTTAGCATTATATCATTTCTAAACCTTTGAGCATATACAAATGTCTTATCGGTAATTTCCCCACGAAAAATGAGGTCTTCGAACGATCTTCTTCTGATTGACTTCCTTGGTGAATGTGGAGGCTCTCTGCCTCCTGTGATCCTCGATCTTGACCTTTCATAGTTGACCCATGAGCATTTGATTTAGAGTTCCTTGGTTGTTTTATACATGATTTTCTAATATTTCGAGTCAACCTCTTTATTGTTTGCCTTTGTACTCCCCTATCTGGCTGCTTATACTAGGGGATGAGTCGAGTACTTTCCGACCTCCTTTGATGATCTGAGTAACACTTTTGATTTTACATATTTAGTCTCTTGATTATCTTATATCTCAAGAAATCATGATGTGAAAAGAACGAAGGAATTAAATGTAATTATTAATCTTAACTTTTAATTAATGCTCATAATGTGAATATTTTCTCGAATTATGTATCTTGGTACTTATAAAAAGAATGATGAGACGTCCCGTGGGCACATTTATTTGTATATAAAAGGAAAAAATACGTATATATCTGCTTTCTGTGTTGCGGGGCCATCTAATAGATTGGAATCAGGGAGCCCTAAGCCACAAGAAATATTTGTGTATGTAAGGCGTACGCAGAGCTGCGCACGTCTGGTATGTTACAGAGAGGGTATTGGGGGTTATATCAACGTTATAACCTCTGTAATCTCCTTGTAACCTGATGCGCAGAAACTTGGGATTAAATTAACAATAAATATGCAATGTAACCCAAACAATATTGTAACTTTAATGAAAAAAAAACTATCTTTAAAACCTCTTTTAAACTCCCAATTCTCTACTACATATAACACAATTATACGTATCATTCAAGTAATACAGGACTCTAATTGAATCATAAATATCGATCCCACAGGGAATCTAGAAATATATATAAGCTAGCTATTAATATTCTATTCTTAAATTAAAATAAAAATAAAAACAAAATAAAGTACGAAGTTTGAAGTTAAACTACTCAAGTGAAATGCTACTAAATATGCAGATGTACAACTACAATAGTTAGGTTAAATTAGATGCTAAACTTTCAAAAATAAAATTTTTGAAATAAAATAAAGGTTTTTGTTGACGAAAAGTTCAAGTATAAGAAAACCCTCTTCCCCTTTACAATGAAAATATGGCTTGTGAAGAAATTGAAATCTTTTGAAAAATATATTTAAAAACTGTTTTGTGTCAAATAGGAGTAATCTTATTCTCTACCCTCTGCCGAGTGCTATAAAAAACATTGACTAATCTAGAGTTTGGTCCCTAATTATGTGATTAGATAGTGAGGATACCGGGTGTCACTCCAGAGCTCCCACTACTCCCTCACCTGAGGGCTAACATGTTCGCATTACTTTCCAATCAACTGAACCAAATTGAGGATTCTAATTTGTCACCTTAAAATCTTTCAATTCTATATCCAACAAAGTATATTTTCCTATTTATTTGCACCCAATCCCATGAATGACATACTCTCCCATGAAATCAAATGTGATTCTCCCTTTGTTGTAGAAATAATATCCCCTTTTTAGAACATATGTTTCTCAACACATTTTAACAATTCAATTAAAACAGTTCAATTAGCCCGATCGAAAAGTAAATGAAGTTTGAAGTTCAAATCATCACAAATTATCGACATTTAAAACTATAGAAAATAAAATCAATTCTTCACAAAATCATTTCTTCAAAGTAGGGAGAATGATAAAGAATACTACTCAGAATTCATGAGAAGAATATGATAAAACACGGATTGCATATATAAAAACAA
Source organism: Phalaenopsis hybrid cultivar (assembly GCA_002079205.1). NCBI lineage: Eukaryota > Viridiplantae > Streptophyta > Magnoliopsida > Asparagales > Orchidaceae > Phalaenopsis > Phalaenopsis hybrid cultivar. The sequence continues at coordinate 57,316 of JXCR01144603.1, forward strand.
GTTTACAAACAAAAGAAATGAAAAATACAACTTATCTTATAATCCTTCCCAAGAAAACCCTTAGAAGTTCTCTCCAAGCCCTTTTCTCTTTACAAGCACTCTCTATTCTATCTTAGAAGTGTAATAAAGAATAAATCTCTCACATTCCATGTCCTCTTATAATTCTAGAAGACAATCTCCTAGACATTGACTTTCTCTCTCTATATCTTCCTCTTGGTTCTCACGCCACCTATCTTTTTTCACCCCCCTCTTAAAGTTCTTCTCACACTTGATTTTTAACCTCCTCTGAAAAGAATTTCAATTTCTCTCCAAAATTCAAAACTCAAAGCTATGAATTCAAAAGATGTGCCTCTTTGATCAAAAAGTCAAATCCCTTCAAATTAGAACCTTCAAAAGTGTCTAGATGCATTGAATCACTATATGGGGTGTTTAGAAAAAGTGTCCCTTTAAAAATTTGCGCAAAATTCGTCTTGAACTGCCTTAATTTAAAAAAGTCGCATCAAGCGCATCATGTGCCAGCGTTCTGGATTTTGGCGCATCATGCACCAAACCCCAAAATTGGTTGTTTTTGCTCTAAATTTTGCTCCTTTTGCTATTTTTGCTCCAAATGCCTAAAAATAGTATACCTGCAACAAAAAAATAAAAATGCTTTTCTTAAAGTGCAATATCACCAAAAATAGGCATAAAAAGGGTACTTAAAACAGTATATTACTTTTATATATCATAACCTACCTATAACCTAACTGTAACTAGTAAGTTTCGCGCTTTTGTTTTCATATATTTGTGAGTTACATGTAGCTTACAGGTAGAATACAGGGAGGTTACAGGGAGTATAACGCGGATATAACCCTCAATACCCTCCCTATAATCTAGCAAACGTACAGAGCGTTGCGTACATCATACGTACGCAAATATTTCTCCTAATCCAGTCGATTCGTTTGGTAATTATAAAATTCCCATAGCTGTTCCTGTTATTTATTTCAGGGATGAATCTGGTCCATTTCTTCAGTTTGGGAGCATAAGTGTCAGGATTATGAATGGGATGCAAGTATTTCTACGCCTGGTTTTTTCTTTCCATTTCAGATTCCATTCTTTTTTTTTGGTTTGTTTATTATGTCAAGTACTATGAGTTATTTACATCATTTTTGAAAATGTAGGTTCTTGCTAGAACATGCTCTGCTCCACCAAATTTGGATGAGAAGAAACGAGATCAGGTATACTAATTTGATTCTATTGCAGTTTGGTTATTATAGTTATTATTGAATATAAGCAATCAAAGTGTATAAATTTCATCACCCTTTTTTTCCACATGCACATGCTTTTACATTTGGAGTTGTTGACCCTTTTAATGGGGGATTTCTATATGATATTTTGTTATTTTTCATTTTAATTTTTGCTGAATTTCAACATCATATTATGCATTTTCATGATGTTATCAAAACAATATTTTGTAGAATATGAGTGAAACACGTTTTTTATTTTTCTTTTTGGTTGATGGAAAATCCAGATCTATATTTTTTGGGGAGGGAAAGTATGAGCCGAAGCAATGTTGGTTGTAAACTTTTCTTTTCTTTTTGTTATTATGTTTGATTACAAATTGGATAATAAGAAATTGCATATTCTTACATTTTCTAAGGAAATTCAATTGTCAGCAATTAAATTGAACCAATCAGGGGCAGAATGACCATTTATCCAGTAATGTATGTGTTTTATTGAAATGATTTTTATTTAACTTTGACTGATATATTGATTTTATTATCTCTTATTAAATATGATTTTTTTCGATTTTTGACGACTTGCATGTTATGTTTCAATTTCTTTTGCGAGTATGGTATGTTCATAGAGTAATATAAGGGTTTTTTTTCCATAGTGACTTTATTTTGTTTGTCATTTTCACCTATGGTTTTTTTCTCTTCTTTGGCATGTCTAGTTCTAGTCGCACCAACCCCGTGGACTTTATCACAATAAACTTGTCAAAGCTGTCGAAAAAGACTCATGAGCGAGTGGAGCAATATAGGAAGATATGCATGTTTGTCTATTATATTTGGCCTAGGTGGCCAAGAATAACTAGAGGGTAAATGCCTTCCAAGATAATGAGTTGTTGTTTTACAATGATCGGTTCAGACTCAACATCCAACTTTCTCTCGACCATGCGTTGGTGAGTATCTTTATCTTTTATGGAGTTAGCCCGACAGAAATGATGTCAAATTCCATCATTATTACAATGACCTTGGTGGTGTTCATGTGGCAAATGAAGATTCTTTTTTTGATAGGGCTCTTTAGGTTTATCTTCACCATCAACCTCTATCTGAAAGCATTCCTTAGGAATGAAGATCCCTTTCAAGAGCTGAAGAATAATGCGAAGGGCTGAAAGTTGAAATTCTACATTGTCTCTATTGAGGGAGGTTGGTCGACTGAGATAAGATCATTTGAAGTACCCAATGCGAAGGACAAGCCAATTCCAAGACCTCTGTGAAGGTCATTGGTTTGAGTTGGTTCAGGTCGTACCTGAACTGCTTGCTGCAGATTCCTTGCTTCAGAGTAGTTTGAGCGATTTGAGGCTCCGAGTTCTTTACCTCCATAGGCTTTCGTTCTTTCCCTGTAGGATATGGAGAAGGGTCTTGGTATCCTTTCATGTGCTTCTACGCGTTGGCGAAGTGCGCTATAATGCGCTATAAAGAGTTTTCTAAATTTGTATAAGGATAGGATGACCCGGTCCAACAAGCTATTAAATCACCGAAGCACGGCCTCCTTTAGTATGGTTAGAAGGAATCGACACTTCATAATGTCATTGATCCATAGAACTCCAACTGATGATTTGAAGGAAGCTATGTGGTCGATCGGGTTGCTCTTTCTCTTGTAAATATTAAGATGGGGAATCCTTAGCTTTGTCATGGGTATAGTTTTTAGGATTTTTCGAGAGAAGGCCCAATCTGCAATAGGCCAGGCGGGCGCTCGTACTCAATTCGCCCGAAGCTTGATCATCGGCGTAGATGTTGCACTGCCGACGGGCTGGGAGTAGTCCTTCTCTTCGGTCGGTCGTTTGCCAAACTGACCATTAGGTGCAGGCGGATCTTTGCGAGCGACCTTCTGAGGGTGAGTTCCTCGAGATTCTCCTTCTGAGAGTAGTGGTTGCATGTTCCTCTGGTTATGACCATTCGGAAGGCCTCGAACCGGTCCATTATTTGTGCTCGCAACGTTGAACATTTTCCTAGATTTCTCAACGTACAATTTCTCTATTGAATCTCAAGGGTATCACGTCCCTCTGCAAGGTTTCTACTTCATAGTTGGCTCTACGTTTTGTTTGGGACTTGTCCACGCACATCGCACTACCTTTTAAGATATTAAATCACAGATTGTCTTTTTGGTAAAACATGCCTCAAGACTTGGAGCCGGGAGAAGGTAAGTAAAAGAGAGAGAAAGTGACCGACAATGTTTTCTCTAGAGAGGGGTCGGGAGACAAAGTCCCTTTATTCATTATTTGGCCTCCTATTTATAGTGAGTTTTTTTGTACAATTATAGAAAAGATGGAGTAATTATGAAAATTTCCCTTAATTATCGAAAGAATAGAGTGATTATGAAAACCGTTCTTAATGCAATTAATGTGTTGATAAAAAACTGGATTTGCATGATTTAATTCTAGATATTTATTATAATTTCAATTTGAATATGGCAGCTATCAGTTGGTCGACGTATTTGAATTCGGTCAACCGAGGCGATCAATCTAATGTCAGTCATTTCTATCGAAGCAAAGTTGGTTAGTCGTTCAGTTGCAACTGAACGCTCCTAGGACCGTAAGAGTGGCTTGCCGGCAGGATCCATCGATGTCGTGCAATGATTGAATTGGATTGAGTGGTTGGCTCAGATCGTGTTCCTTTAGTCTAATGTTCTGATTGTCCAGTCGTTATCCCTGATTATAAGATCGCGTTAAGATTCATGCCACCATTCTTGGTGCATATATGTATGTGTGTGTGTGTGTGTTTTTGTGTGTGTGTGTGTGTGTGTGTGTGTATACATATATTTTTTTAAAAAAAATGGGAGGGAATCTATTCATGAAATCTTCGGTTACAAATTTTAAGGTAAGGGACATTCACTAAGTCCCCACCCAAGAGAAAGGCAAGAGAAGAAGAGGGGGTAGTGGAAACAAGAGTAGAATTGGAGGCATTCCCAAGTTTAGCCAACCAATTAGTTGGGTGATTGCCCTCTTTGTAAATAAAAGTATAGAGAATAGGAGAGGAAATTCGCAGAGCCTTGATCTCCTAAGCCAGAGAGAAATATGTCATGGATGATTATCCTCAATTGTGAGAGCCCTCAGAAGTAAAGAAGAATCCATCTCCACCTGTAAATTGTCCCCAATGGTTGAAAATTACCAGCTTGATAGCCAAAAATACTGCTGCCACTTCAGCTTCCAAAGCATCCTTAACAGTGATGGGAGAGTAGAAAAAAAGGAGGCACTTGCCAACATGGTCCCTAAAAACACCCCCTATACCAACTCCTTGCTCATAAAAGCTCCCATTAGTATATCTTTAATAAATGAGGGGGCAGGTCTCAACTAAAGCACCCGAGTGACCTCAAATTTTGGAGGGCAACTATGGCAGGAGGTATTGCAGATATTTGGAAAGTTCTTGTGAGGGATCAGTTCAAGGAGGAATGACTTACAATTATCTGCAACTTTCAGAGCAGTAATGTGGCAACTCTCAAATTTACACTGATTCATGACCATTCAGATGAACCGGGCAAGAATAAAGGGAATGGGACCCAGGTTTTCCTTGACCCAATTAGTCCAGCAAAGTGTTAACTGATGTCAGTCCAACAGCAATGTATTACTAATTAAGCACTTGATGAGTTCAGTCCAGACAGTTTGGGAGAGGGCACTGAAAGAAGAGATGAACAGTGGATTCTTCTGCATGCTTACGTTATATATATATATAAAGGTGAATTTAAGATTTAGTTTGGCTGCAATGTGAATTTACGTTAAATAAGATTTATCAGATCCAGTAAATCCAACGAAGAAGATGGATCTTGCGACGGAGATGAAGTTCGAGAAAGAGATGGAACTCGAGTGAAAGAGACTGTTTGACTGGATTTAGCCTGATATGTGAAGGCTTATGTTCTCCTAACATTTGCTTACATTTATTTATAATGCATTTAAAAGAATAAATTCAAAAAAAAATAATATTTTATATTATAAAATTTATATAATTGCCATTTAAAAATTAAATTAATTTATTTTTCACCCTCCACTTAAACACGGTTAATAATGATGGATGCTACTCCAAGTCACCAACTCTTCATCACAACTTCTTGGCTGCTTCGTCTGTGGGACTTT
>JXCR01144603.1:70189-83631 GCA_002079205.1 Phalaenopsis hybrid cultivar
TTCATGAATATGTGAAAAAAGGAAGCTTAGGTGATGCTCTCCTGAGATCAGAACTCCCATTAGAGTGGAGAGTTAGATTACATATAGCTCTGGGAGCTGCTCAGGGCCTTGCTTACCTTCACAAGGATTATGTCCCACATTTGCTTCATCGAAATGTGAAGTCGAATAATATACTTCTTGATGAGGATTTTCGACCGAAGTTGACTGGCTATGGTCTTGATCGAGTGACCGGAGAAGCATCATATCAAGCATGCTTGGCTTCTGAATTGGGTTCTTTCTGCTACATTGCACCAGGTATTGCAAACGTTTATCATTTTTTTTTTTTGAACAATTAATTTCATTATATTAGTTGCTTTTTCTCTCTATTTCTTAAGCCTTAACTGGACAACCTCTTCATAAAAATAATGTGTTATTAAGATCAACACATATTTTAATAGTTTCCTTATAAAAGGTTCACATTTCATGCGTACTATCTCTAATAAATGTGAGTTTGAAATTATAAAATATGACATTTAGTATATTTTAAGTTTATCAATATTTGTGGGTGTCACTTTGATTTTTTATAATGCATGTCAAAAGATATGGTGCAGAGCTATCACTAGGACTAAGAAAGATGTGCTATAAAGATATAAAAAAGGACAAGTAAAAACACAACATAAAAAACACCAATATTTTTATGATTAAACTTGAACCAAATTTATGTCTACAATGGAGAAAATAGGATTTGATCCGCTAAAAATTAAAGGCCACAATCATGGTTGGAAATTCAGAAGGGCTCACCAGATCTTCATAATTCTCAAATACATACGCAAAAAATGAAAATCAAGATAACCCCAGGAATCTCACGCAAAGAGATTATAATGCAAAATTTTTATTTTTTGTATTTGATGGTTTGGTCACTTTAAACATCGACCATTTGGTGATCCGATTAGGAGAGTAGATATTTTAGATTCGACTTATGTTAAGAAAGGCAGAGGTAGACCTAGGAAGACTTAGGCTTATTTTATAAAAACGATTTTAATTTTTTAGAACTAAGTGAAAATATAACACTAAATAGGACGCAATGGAGAAAAATGATTCATGTCGCCGACCCCACAGAGTGGGATTAAGGCTTTGTTGTTGTTTGTTGTTGTTGTTGTGTTATTGAAGTCACTCATTATGTTGAAATTCAGAGTAATGCGGAATAAAGTGAAATACTTGATTGTTTCATTGATGTGAACGAGAGTATAAATAACCCTTACAAGAATCCAATAATAGGAAAAATAATAAAAATGAAATGATATGAAAAAAAGATATATCACTTAATCTCTTCAATAATCAATTCATATTAATTATTAGGAGATATAAAAAATAACATAAAATATGAAAACAAATAATTTATAATCCAAAAAAATAAATATAAAATAGGAAAGAAAATATTTTCTTAATTCTAATTAAATAATTTATTTATCATAATTTCTTACAGGAATAAATTATTTCCTATTATAACTCCTAACACTCTCCCTCAAGTTTGGAATATATATTAATAATTCCTAACTTGCTGAGTAGTATCAAAAATTGAGAAGAATTTAGCGGTTTTGTGAAAACGTCTGTTGGCTGTTCTAAAATAGACAAATGAGTTGACTTTATTTTTTCTTTTTGAACTTTCTCTCGTATGAGATGACAATCAATCTCGATGTGTTTTGTTCGCTCATGGTATACCGGGTTCGATGCAATGTGAAGTGCTGCTTGGTTATCACAAAATAAATTGACAGGATGTGAATGCATGATCCCCAAATCCCGCAGAATTGTTCTTAGCCAAATAATCTCGCAGTAGGTACCGGCCATGAACTGATATTCAAATTCTGCACTAGAACGTGATATTGTGGTTTGTTTCTTGGTTTTTCAAGAAATTAATGAACCCCCAAAGAAGAAACAATTCCTAGTAACTGATCTTCGAGTGTCATGACACCAGACTCAATCTGCATCACAAAAAACATTTAGTTGGGTTGAGGTTTCTGTTGAGAGAAAAATTCCTTATCCCACTGTTTGTTTTACATAACGTAGAGCACGATGTGTTGCTTCAAAGTGTTGTACTCGTGGTTTTTTCATAAATTGACTTAAGATATGAATTGCATATGTCAAGTCAGAACATGTGATAGTCAAGTAGGTTAATCTCCCAATTAGTTTTCAGTACGATGATGGATCACTGACATATTCTCCTTCTGATTTGTTAAGAGATAAGTTTTGTTCCATAGGAAAAGTGGCTGATTTTGCACTGAAGTACCCAATATTCTTGAGCATTTCAAAAGCATACTTTCGCTGTGAAAGCACAATACCCTTCTAGGATCGCGCAACCTCAATACCAAGGAAATATTTCAATTTTGCCAAGATCCTTTAATTTTAATTGGTTTCTCAAGAATATTTTGACATATTCAATTTCTTGTAAGTTGTTTCTTGCAATGGTGACATCATCTACATATATAAGAAGGGCGATGAATTTACCATTCAGGGATCGGACGAACAAGGAATAGTCTGTCTTTGATTGCATAAAATTGGCTTGCTTTAGAGTAGTGGAAAGCTTGATAAACACCATTGTCGTGAAGCTTGTTTGAGACCATATAATGATTTGTGGGGTTTATAAACTCGAGTCTCCCCTTTCATCCGAGGCCATAAGGTAGCGACATATATACGTCTTCGTCGAGGTCCCCATGTAAGAAAGCATTATTGGCATCTAGTTGGTGGAGATGTCATTGCTTGGTTGAAGCTAATGCAAGGAGTAGGAGAACAATTACAAACTTTGCTACAGGGGCAAAGGTTTCCTGGTAATCTAGCCCTTTAATTTGATTATACCCTTTTGCCACTAATCTGACCTTCTAGTGTTCAACTGTCCCATCTGCACGAAGTTTGATTTTGTATACCCATTTGCATCTAATTGGACTTTTTCCATGAGGTAATGGTACAAGGGACCATGTGTCATTGGCGTTGAGTGCGTTAAGTTTTTCTCGCATAGCAACCTGCCACTTTGGATTACGAGCAGCTTCTACAAAGGTTCTTGGCTCCTTTACAATTGAAAGAGCAGTGGTAAAAGCACGATGTTTAGGCGACAATCTAGCATATGCTAAGACATCGGTTAACTTATAGAAGGTACCTATAGCTTTGGCCAACACATAGTTCGATGTTGGCGGGTATCGTACGAGAAGAGAATACCAACATGATGCTCACGTAAATAGCTAGGCGTTTTTGTTGTTCTCATTGGTCTTGGTGATAGTATTTGTTGGTCTGGAGTTGCAGGTTGTTCTGAGAATACATTTGGAGTGAGTGAAGGTGAAGGAGTCTCTTAAGAGAGGATTTCGTTGTCTTGAAAAGATGGAATATCTTCTTGAGGTAATTCATCGATTGAAGGCATGTCGGTGTGGGTGGTGAAGTGTGAAATTGAACCTTTATTTGTAGCAAAAGAAGGGGAAGAGAAAGTGTTTTCATGGAAACGAATATCTCGTGATACAAAATACTTTCCAGTTGAAATGTCATAGACTCTGTAGTCCTTTTGCGCGTTTGGATACCCTAGTAAAAGAAATTGAATGGCTCTGGATTCAAACTTGGTCGATGATGATTTGTTGAAGCAAAAAAAAGACACCCAAACACGCGCAAATGATCATATGTTGGTTGTGTTTGGAAGAACATTTTAAAATGAGTTTTTCCTAGGTGGGTAACTTAGCTTGAAACAATAAAGCTCGGTCTATGTTGAGTAAGTGACAATGTTTTCTTTCAGCTACATCATTTTGTTGCAGAGTAGAGACACAACTAGAATGGTGAATGATGTCTTTGCCAAGATAAAAATTCCTCAATATGAATTCAGGACTATTATCACTTTGAATAATTTTGACCTTTAGACTGAATTATGTTTCAACGAGGTTTATGAACTTGATGATGTATGAATGTGTATCTGATTTATGGTTCATCAAATAAGTCCATGTGCATCGGGTATAATCATCAACAATTTTGAGAAAATATCACGCTCCTGTGATTGAAAGAACTTGGTATCCTCTCCAAATGTCAACGTGAATTAATTCAAAAGGTGTTTTTAAGTCAATGGAACTTGTTTGAAAAGATTAACGAGTTTTCTTAGCTAATGGGCAAATTAAACAATAAAAAATATTACAAATTTTTTTGTTATAATTGGAAAAGAAAACAAGCTGAAAAATTTATTCGATGGGTAGCGTAGACGTTTATGCCAGAGATTTGGGGATGGTGAAGTAGCAACATTACACTTGCTCTTTTGTGGAGTATCAAGGTAGTGGAGTCCTCTTTTAGTTCTCGCCTCAATCTTCTTCCCCGATTGTTGGTCCTGTAGCACACAAGTGTGGTTATTAAAAATAACAAAACATTGTAAATCAAACACAAATTTGTAAATAGAATCAAATTTAATTTGAAGTAGGGGACACAAAACATTTTGTAGAACAAAGTCAACAAAATGGATGTTGGCTATGTGTGTGACAGTTGCAGTAGCCCCACTAAACAAGTAAACTTTTCGATTGATAATACTGGATTTTGTAGTAAGTAGATTGGTTGAATATACCATGTGATCTGTGGCTCCTGTGTCAAGAATTCAACACATTTCTTTGTAAAAAACAGAGGCACAAAAGATTTTACTTAAGATATCACTAATTGTTGATGTACTGCTAACAAGATTAGTCATCGAGTTAAATTTGTTCTCTGCAAGTAGTGATATGAGACTTTGATATTGTTCGGCTGTAAGGGTGAATTGTCCTGGACTCGTCGATGTATTGGTATCCGTATGGTTGGCTTTGGGAGCAAAAATTTTTCCATTCAGGTTTATTACCTGTTGGATCGGCCCTTTGCAACTTCCTACAGTCATTGGTAGTGTGTCCTTGCCATCCACAATAATCGCATTTGAGATGTGCTCACATGTGTCTGATGTATGCACAAATTTTTCACATTTTCTACACTTTAAATGACGATTTTTAGACGTGAAAACCTTTTCTGGTTTTCATGCATTTCCTTCACGGCAAAAGCCAAAGCTTCCAGCTGTGGTGCACTTATATTGTTCATCCCGTGCTGCTTTTCTTTGTGGAGCGTGAGAGAATGTGGTCTGTTGACATTGGGAAGGGGATCCATGAACAAAATTTGCCCTCTTATACCAGTGTATGTTTCACTAAGACCCATGAGGAATTTCATGATATTCTGGTTTTGCTGAAACTGCATCACTTCTTTCATGACACCACACGTGCATTTAGGAATGGTATAAAGGGTGTCACGTTCATCCCATAGGCCTTTGAGCTTGGTGTAATAAGCTCCAACTGTCAAATTGCCTTGCTTGCAATCGTGGATGGCTTCTTCGACATGGAAAATATGAACGTTGTTGGTATGAGAAAAACGTTCCTTCAAGTCGAGCCAGATTTCATGGGCACTCTCATTGTATATTTTATTTGCTCCAATGTCTTCTGCAATTGAATTGAACAACCATGTCTTGACAAGGTTGTTGCAGCGCTTCTATTGTTGAAGTTCTGCGGCGGACATCTCTGGTGGTTCTTTGACGGTGTCGTTGATGAAACCTTCTTTGTTTTTTATGCTAAGAGCCATCAACATGGCACGATTCTAAGTATTGTACTTTTCTCCATTTAGCGGCTGCGTAACGAGCACAAGACCGGGTTGATCTGAGTAGTGAAAATAAAAAGGGTCGTTCAGATTATTGAATTTGCTAAATTTAGGCTTGGCTAAATTTTGAGTTTTGTTTGTCATGTGTTTCGGCCTAGAAAAAAGATAGATGGGGGTTTCGACGTGGAAGATGAGATAGTAAGACTCAGAATTGTGTTTGCTCTGATACCATGTTAAAATTCAGAATAATGTCGAATAAATTGGATTACTTGATTGTTTCATTGATATGAACGAGGGTATAAATAACCCTTACAATAATCCTATAATAGGAAAAATAATAAAAAGAAATGATATGAAAGGAAATATATATCACATAATATCTCCAATAATCAATTCATATTAATTATTTGGAGATATAAGAAATAACATAAAATAGGAAAACAAATAATTTCTAATCCAAGGAAATAAATATAAAATAGGAAAGAAAATATCTCCTTAATTCTAAGGAAATAATTTTTTCATCATAATTTCTTATAGGAATAAATTATTTTCTATTATAACTCCTAACACATTCTCCAAAAACACTAGGACCAAAAGTGTATCTCATTTGCTCCCTTCAACCTTAGACATAGTCCTAGTCATCAAACTCCTCTTCATGACCTAAGCCAATGCGAATCTCTAGAAAAGTAATTGTAGGAATGAAACTTGATCCTACACAATGCAGCAGAATCCTTGATGGATATAGATCTATTTCTTGATAGCATCTCAAGGAGATGTATAACGTTCTTAAAATGGTGCAGATTTCTCCAAAATCAGCTCAACTACATATTACTGATGGAAGAAATAAGATTTTGATCAATATTAGTAATTCACTTTTTGATTTAATGATGTGGTATAATTGGATCTTCTTTCCGAGTCCTCTTTCTGTGATGTACTCTAAGCCCTCAGAGGCTAGAAGGAACTGCACAATCTTATCAGGTCTGATGCTGCCTGAACTGATTAACTCATATGCGACCTTTGGAGCATGTTATACTCTAAAATCCATTCACTTATTACTGAATTTTCATTTGCTTTAAGTTTTGTCTCCTTACTCTATATGTTGTAATAGTACAACATAACATTAGGATAGACTATACAATACAAACTTCATCTATCTGACCAACTTCTGATCAACTTATGTTTTTAATATTATCTTGCTCTTCAAATTATTCAAAAAATTTTCTTATAGCTTCAAAGCTAACTGTCATGTACTTTCTTAAAATATAATACTATAAGAAAGACGAAGAAATAAATGAAGTTGCTCTTGAAGTTGCATCCTGCAATAAACAAAAGAGCCCGTGCAAATTTTGAAGATCGTTNGGGTTTCAACAATTGGTAACATAGACATCCAAAGATCATCAAGAGTGAGCATGCAGGTGGCCTATTGTATATATTTTAATATGGAGTAGATGAATGGGTAGTTTTGGGAGGTAAACTACTGTTTGTCGTGCTTCAAGCCAAAATTTGAGTCGGAGGCATCATATATGAGTGTGTTGTGAGATATATACTTCCTGATCTAGAAATGAGACGAAAAAAAGGAACACAAACAAACACAGATCGTTTACGTGGTTCGATCCAACTGGATCTACGTCCACGGGAGAACACAAGCAAACACAGATCATTTACGTGGTTCGATCCAACTGGATCTACGTCCACGGGAGGGAATCAAATCAATATATCACTAAGGCAAAAGAAATGGAGAATACATAACTTATACATAGAGATGAGCCCTCACAGTTCACTAAGGCAAAAGAAATGAAGAATACATAGCTTATACATAGAGATGAGCCCTCATCTTCCGTGGCCTCCCTCTCAAGCGACACCTTGATACAAGGCCTTAAGATGCTCTCCTCTTCTCTAGCTCTCTAGTTATTCTCTCCTCCTTTGTGGTAGCTTAATATCTCTTCCCTTCCTCTCCTAGTCCTCACACCCTCTCTATTTATAGAAGCAAGAGGGTAGTAGGTGTGAGGTAGGTGGGTGGTAGGTGAGCGGTAGGTGAGATGTGATAGGTGGCGGTGCTACATTACAAAATTGTCCTTTTACCTTAGTTCATTAATTTGGGGTCAAAAAAATAACAATTCTCCACCTTGACCCTCAATTGAGAAGCTTCGAAGTAAAGATTCTGACTGTCCCGTTGCCGACTACCCTGCAAGCTTTGTTATCACCTAGTAGAACAGATCCACCGTTCTCCAGCTGTAGTGACTCGAACCAGTATTTGTGGGGACACATGTGGAAGGAGCACCCTGAGTCAAGGATTCACTGACAGAGTGTTCTAGTGGTTTCAATTAGATGACGATGTTTGCATTGTAAGACTCCATTTCGTTCAAGAGTACATGGGCATGGGAATTGGTGAAGTATACCTTGTTTGGTAAAGCCATTTTGAGGGTGGAGTTGTTATATTCGCCACCGCCATCGGATCAGAATATAATTATGGTGGTATGAAATTGATTCTTGATCATTTGGATGAATGCAATGCTTTTTTGCGGAAGTTCAGATTTATNTTACGATCTTATACATACCATTGTTTACATATGCCCATTAAATGACTTATAAAAAGTAATTTGTTTTGGCACACATGGAAATAAGAAGCAGACTCCAATCCTCATTGATCACTATGCCTTTGAGCATCATTAAAGTCTATATATACCATGTTTTCATTTGTTATTATGACCTTTGATAGTTTTCATCAACCTACTCGTTCCTCTTTTTAAAAGCCTCTCTTATGTGCTTTTGTAATGCAATAGAGACAAGTTTTACTCTTATCAGCAGATTTCTCTTGCCAACCCACTTTCCCCCCCTTAGTGGTAGAACAATTCTCCATTAGTCTTCCATTGCCCCACTTTCCTCATCAACACCGTAAGATTAGAAGTCACATCATTTGATAGGAGGGAGTTTTTCATGTCTTCTATAAAGCAATAGATGGAATTGAGTTCCTACAGCAAGGTATGATTATTTCCTTCCTTACAGAACATACAGTAGCTTGCTCTATAATTAACCACCGCTAGAATCTTCTAGCAGCTAAAAGCCTAGTATTACATAAATGCCATCTGGTAGTTGCAGATTCCATGTGCTCTCTACCTTCATGTTGTCAGACTGAAATCCATTATGCTGAGACAATCTGGTTTTGGTTGTTATCCCCCATCAAGATGATGGGTGTTGGAAAAACCTGAAGCTTAGATTTGAAGAGATTGAATCGCTGCTTGACAAGAGCCTTAGTGAAAATATCGTCTGGTTGATTCTGGGTAGTGATATAATAAATTTCGAGTTGGTCGTGTTGAAGATGGTCCTGAATGAAATGGTAATAAATTTTGATATGCTTGATTCAGTCATGAATTATTGGGGCGAGTGCCATGGTAGGCACATTATCACAATATGATTTTGTCCGTTACAATTGCTCAACACTTAGTTTCTTAAGAAGACTCCGGAGCGACAAAGCGTCAGCCGTCGCTAAATCTAAAGCTCAGTATTCCGCCTCCATGGAGGGCCGGACTATGGTTGGTGTTTCTTAACTGTCCAGGAGATAGGAGCATGGCCTAGAATGAACAAAAATCTGTAATGGATTCTTAGTTCACCATGTAACCTGACCCATCAGCATCAGAGTATGTTTGTAGGCATCGGTCTCCGTTTGTTATGGTAATCCCTCAGTCAAGTGTTTCCTATAGGTGCCACAATAGATGTATAAGAAGTTGGTAGTGGTGAGTTGTGGGCTGCTACATATGCTGACAGATCTTGTTCATGGCAAATGAAATATCTGGGCTAGTGAGCATAAGGTACTGTAGGGCTCCAACGAATCTTCTATACTCATTGGGATTCTCCATAGTTGGTGTCATGTAAGATATGTCCATTTTCTTATTTGGTAAGGGAGTTGAGACATTGTTGCAGCCCATCATGGCCATATCCTGAAAGATGTTGGTTAAGACATGCTTGTTGACTCAGGAAATACAGTTTGCTGTCCGATACACTTCAATGCCCAGAAATTTGTGTACCTCACCCAGTTGTTTAATCTGAAATCTGCTGGAGAGGTTGGCGGTGAGTTCCTGAATTGCAGCCAAGCTATCTCCAGTCATTAAAATGTCTCTACATATTAGAGAATGAAAATATTGTGTGCAGTTTGCTGTGAGAAGAGGAGAGAAGGATCAGCTCTACCGATGGTAAATCCCAACTGAATCAAGAATTTGGAGATGGTGGTGAACCATTGTTGAGGAGACTATTTGAGACAATAGAGAGCCTTCTTGAGTAAGCATACATGTTGAGAAATTTAGGAACTGTAAAGCCAGTCGGTTGCTGCATAGTCTCAAAAAGTGTACCATGCAAGAAGGCGTTGCTGAGATCGAATTGAAGAAATGGCCATTTCCTGTTAAACCCGACCATCAAGAGTAATCAAAGGGTTGTCATTTTCGCTACTGGACTAAATATCTCATATTGATTGATACCATATTCTTGATTATATCCATGTGCTACGAGCCTTGCTTTGTATCGTGCTACCGCTCCGTTCGAGTGGTGTTTTGTACAATATGTCAATCTACACCCATAAATTGGATGATTGGATGGGGAAGGTACAAGTGTCCACATCCCTTGGGCTTAAACGACATGAAATTCCTCACATGGCTTTGTGCCAATGTTCTGATTTGGAAGCAAGAGTGTAAGAGGTGGGGTCAGGTGGGTTCTACATTTGATGAAGGAGGTTGAGGCACTGGATAGGCTTGAGANCATGACCTTTGATAGTTTTCATCAACCTACTCGTCCCTCTTTTTAAAAGCTATACAATCTCTCTTCTGTGCTTTTGTTTAATGCAATAGAGACAAGTTTTACTCTTATCAGCAGATTTCTCTTGCCAACCCACTTTCCCTTAGTGGTAGAACAATTCTCCACTAGTCTTCCATTGCCTTACTTTCCTCATCAACACCGTAAGATAAGAAGTCACATCTTTTGATAGGAGGGAGTTTTTCATGTCTTCTATAAAGCAATAGATGGAATTGAGTTCCTACAGCAAGGTATAAGGGATTATTTCCTTCCTTACAGAACATACAGTAGCATGTTCTATAATTAACCACAGCTAGAATCTTCTCGCAGCTAAAAGCCTAGTATTACATAAATGCCATCTGGTAGTTGCAGATTCCATGTGCTCTCTACCTTCATGTTGTCAGACTGAAATCCATTATGCTGAGACAATCTGGTTTTGGTTGTTATCCCCCATCAAGATGATGGGACCTGGAAAAACCTGTTGGAAAAACCTGAAGCTTAGATTTGAAGAGATTGAATCGCTGCTTGGCAAGAGCTTTAGTGAAAATATCGTCTGGTTGATTCTGGGTAGTGATATAATAAATTTTGAGTTGGTCGTGTTGAAGATGGTCCTGAATAAAATGGTAATTAATTTTGATATGCTTGATTCAAGCATGAATTATTGGGGCGAGTGCCATGGCATACACATTATCACAATATGATTTTGTCGGTTACAATTGCTCAACACTTAGTTCCTTAAGAAGTCTCCGGAGCGACAGAGTGTCAGCCGCGCTAAATCTGAAGCTCAGTATTCCGCCTCCATGGAGGACTGGGCTATGGTTCTTGTTTCTTAACTGTCCAGGAGATAGGAGCATGGCCTAGAATGAACAAAAACCTGTAATGGATTCTTAGTTCACCATGTAACCTGACCCATCAGCATCAGAGTATGTTTGTAGGCATCGGTCTCCGTTTGTTATGGTAATCCCTCAGTCAAGTGTTTCCTATAGGTGCCGCAATAGATGTATAAGAAGTTGGTAGTGGTGAGTTGTGGGCTGCTACATATGCCGACAGATCTTGTTCACGGCAATTGAAATATCTGGGCTAGTGATCGTAAGGTACTGTAGGGCTCCAACGAATCTTCTATACTCATTGGGATTCTCCATAGTTGGTGTCATGTAAGATATGTCCATTTTCTTATTTGGTAAGGGAGTTGAGACATTTTTCCAGCCCATCATGGCCATATCTTGAAAGATGTTGGTTAAGACATGCTTGTTGACTCGGGAAATACAGTTTGGTGTCCGATACACTTCAATGCCCAGAAATTTGTGTACCTCACCCAGTTGTTTAATCTGAAATCTACTGGAGAGGTTAGTGGTGAGTTCCTGAATTGCAGCCAAGCTATCTCGAGTCATTAAAATGTCTCTACATATTAGAGAATGAAAATATTGTGTGCAGTTTGCTGTGAGAAGAGGAGAGAAGTGTCAGCTCTACCGTTGGTAAATCCCAACTGAATCAAGAATTAGGAGATGGTGGTGAACCATTGTTGAGGAGACTATTTGAGACAATAGAGAGCCTTCTTGAGTAAGCATATATGGTGAGAAATTTAGGATCTGTAAAGCCAGTCGGTTGCTGCATAGTCTCAAGAAGTGTACCAATCAAGAAGGCGTTGCCGAGATCGAATTGAAGAAATGGCCATTTCCTGTTAAATGCGACCATCAAGAGTAATCTAAGGGTTGTCATTTTCGCGACTGGACTAAATATCTCATATTGATTGATACCATATTCTTGATTATATCCATGTGCTACAAGCCTTGCTTTGTATCGTGCTACCGTTCTGTTAGAGTGGTGTTTTGTACAGTATGTCAATCTACACCCATAAATTGGATGATTGGATGGGGAAGGTACAAGTGTCCAAATCCCTTGGGCTTAAACGACATGAAATTCGTCACATAGCTTTGTGCCATTGTTCTGATTTGGAAGCTAGAGTGTAAGAGGTGGGGTCAGGTGGGTTCTACATTTGATGAAGGAGGTTGAGGCACTGGATAGGCTTGAGATTTCCGTATTTAGCTCTAGTGACCATTTGATGAGTGGCAGCTGTCAGTTGGTCCATTGGTACGGTTGTATCCAACAAACAAGGAGGTTGTGGAGGATTGTTTGCTGTTGTTGGAGAGGAGTGATTTGGTTGTCTCGTGGATGGAGAAGGAATGGCAAGAGTGNATTTTAGCTCTAGTGACCATTTGATGAGTGGTAGCTGTCAGTTGGTCCATTGGTACGGTTGTATCCGACAAAAAAGGAGGTTGGGGAGGATTGTTTGCTGTTGTTGGAGAGGAGTGATTTGGTTGTCTCGTGGATGGAGAAGGAATGGCAAGAGTGCTGTCCTGATTTTGTGAGGAGAGTCCTTGGACAGCAGAAGTTGGAATAAGTATGAATTTGTAGGGATTAAATATTGAGCTGTATTGGGAGGATTGATGAGGGAATGTGGGAAGGTGGTTTCTTGAAACACGATATGGTAGGAGATTATGATTTGGATATTTGAGGATTATAACATTTGAATTCTTTGTGGATTGAAGAGTACCCAAGGAAGATGCATAGAGTTAATCGATGAGCTAGTTTGTGTNTTAGGGATTAAATATTGAGCTGTATTGGGAGGATTGATGTGGGAATGTGGGAAGGTGGTTTCATTAAACACTATATGGTAGGAGATTATGATTCGGATATTTGAGGATTATAACATTTGAATTTGTTATTTTGACCTCTAATTAATGAACTAAAGTAAAAGGACACTTTTGTAATGTGGTACTGCTCACCTACCACATCTCACCTACCGTTCACCTACCGTTCACCTACCGCTCACCTACCGCTCACCTACCGCCCACCTACCACTCTCTTGCTTCTATAAATAGAGAGGGTGTGAGACTTAGGAGAGCAAGGGAAGAAATCTTAAGGGTGTGAGGCTTATGAGAGAAAGAGAGAGATCATCTTATACAAAAGAGGAGAGAATAGCTAAGAGAGCTAGAGAGGAGGAGAGCATCTTGAGGCCTTGTATCAAGGTGTCGCTTGAGAGAGAGGTCATAGAAGGAAGA
>JXCR01144603.1:93996-116293 GCA_002079205.1 Phalaenopsis hybrid cultivar
ACAATGAGTTTTCTACTTGCACACTCTATAAGCACATTCACATAAATTTTACATGAAATGTGGAACTATACATGACTTCTTTTGTTGTTTTTGTAAGAAATATACATCATGAACAAAAATTTTTGTCTTGTTTATTTATTTATTTATTTATTTTTTGAAACTCGGAACTAAACATGCCTTATGTTTTGTTGTTTTTTGCATGAAACATAAAACTTGAACATGAATTTTGGTCTTAACATGAAACATACACGTAAGGACATGGATTTTATTTAGCATGAAATCTAGATATAACACATGAGATTTTGGCATATACAAGAGAGAACATAAATACCACAGATTTTGCATGGAACATATAAAACTTCACATAGAGTTTGCATGGAGAACTATCACATAACACCTGAAATTTTGTCAATGAATATAAGCACATAATTAACCACATGATTTTTTGTAGCATGAAGCATAAGCACCAACCACATGATTTTCACATTGCATGGCATACACACACAACGCATTTTCTTTTCCCTTTTTGTCNGCTGATGGACTAAAAGGCTAAATCTATGGAATGTGCCATAGTAGTTTAGCCCCCCAACCCTAGGTTGTTCAATGAATGACACTTGAGAGTATCCATATAGATTATACACTAGACTTACTCAGCGAAGGCGCATACCTAATCAATCAGTATTTCACTGAACTGAGGCATACAAACCCAAGAAAGGACAGCTTTTAAAATGTTTTCAATAGACTACATATTTGAAAAGGTGCTCTCAGTCTTATTCTAGGTTAATGAGTCTAANTAGTTTATAATTTCAATTCTGCCAACTAAGCTATTTAGATGTAAGAGCTTAGTTTTTTTTTTTCTTGAAAAGGATTTACTCATACATTCAACATTGATCTCTTGATTGCTCCCAATAAAATTTTAACTATGATTTTTTTTTTTTCAAATGTGGATGAATTCATCTCAGTTAGTTTTGTGGGCTCCAAAAATTGTGATCTCTTCTCGGGACTCTCTGCAATTATTTTTATTTTTGTTGCATCGAGAGAGCTTTAAAGAGTCAAATTTTTAAAAGACAGATCGAATTATAGATAACATCTCCAAAAGTTTTGCCTTCATTTAGTGAGGGTTTTTTTATCTGAGGTTCAAAGTTTCTCATAGGCGTAAGCCACTATGGTTAATTATCCATCTTAATAACAGAAAAAACTTACAATTATGGCTAGCCATTTAGAATTGAATATAATAACACTGGTCTTATAATATTTTAAATTGTAAAATTTATCATTTGAAGATTAAAACTAGTAGGGGAAATGAAGAGAAAACTCGATCATGATCCCATGGTTTCATCGTCCCGGGTCGCCGTGATCCTTGATCTACTTAGTCAAAGAAGGCAGCAGGCCCAACCTAACTGAAAGATCCTGGTGAGCAACCATGAGTTTCGTCGTCCAAGGAAACCGTATAGCTTTGGGGTGGATATTTTTCTAAGGGGATAAATTTAAGGCGACCGTGGCTAACAAAAAGTTGTGTTAATCAATAGTATTCCTATGATTCACAACGCAAAGGATAGAAAAAGTTTTTCTAGAGCATACGGGTTCCAGCAGTGACGGTAATATAATAGTGACATTTGACGGCAACCACCCAGTCAGAGGGTTCTGGTAGTAACCGCTCTTTTGTTGTATCATTTGGCGGCTGAATCACGAGGACAGAGGACTCGAGCCACATCCTTATTGACATGCGATTGCTTTAATTATGAGTATAAGGGTGCATTTGGTATGACAACCACTCTTTGTGAGCTGAAATCAATCAGAAATTAATCACCCTTGATAGATTTTTGCGAAGTGTGAATAGATTTTTGTTGTAGGTCTTTAGCGATTTTAACTTAGAGGTTTTGGTTGATTATTTTGAAAATTTTGATTGAAAAGATTAACTCAGCTGGTTGAAATCTACAATAAACACGACAATCATTAAGGAGTTAAGCATGTTAAAAATTTTATATTTGAAAGAGCATTTAGTTTTGCTAGTTTAGACTTTTAGGATATGAGTCATGTCGACTCATGTCCTTAGATGGGGGAGGATCAGACTAAGTGATTTTGACTTGTAAATTTTTATTTTAGAATTTGGAATTTTATTTTGAAATTACTCGACTCATCAACTCAAGTTCTTGCGAGGAGGATCAGGCTAATCAGGTGAGACTTATAACATTATTCTATAGATAAGATGGTCTGATTAGGCCGCACAACATCCTTGAACCTAATATTTGAGCATTCAATACATTGGCTGGAGCACATGCGGGTTTACAATTTCATATATTTGAATATCTAAAACAATTTTATAAGCTTTAAAGACTTGCGTAAATTTTAAGTCATGAATTTGATATAAACTAATCAATTATGAGACACAAGCAAGATTTTGAAAATATTTGTAATTTAGTAGTTTATATAAAAACCTTAAAATAAACATAGCTCAAGACTATCTTATGTGGTACACATCTAATCCTTAAGAGTGAGCTCACATTTCAAGATATCACATTTCACTTAGAAGATAATCATTAATTTTTTTATAAATTTTGAAATCATTTGGAGTTTAAATATTTGTAAAAACATCATGATTTTAGACTTTAAAAATGGATAGTCTTCTGTTCGCTAATAGGTGTATTGCAAATTTGGTGACGAAATTTTAAAGTTTCAAAAAGCCTCGTATTTGAATCATTTTTCGTCCCTTATGAGCCTAAGTTCAAAAAACTAAATCTTGAATTTATTTTTAAACCTTAGGAGTATAAGTTTGGAAAACACGATAACAAATATTTGTCTTATGAGCTTAAATTTTAAAATCTAAATTTCAATATTTTTAAGCCATAAGAGTCTATGTTTCAAAAGCCCAAAACATGAAAATTTTTAAAACTTTAAGGGTCTAAATATTAAAAGCTAAGATGCTTAATTTTTTAAACCATGAGAGCCTAAGTTTTAAAAACCTCGGTTTTCAATTCATTTTAAAAATCAAAATGAGTCAAACTTTATTTTATTTTCTAAGTTCAAAATTTCTTTTAATTTAAATTGATTACAAGTCTAAATTATCAGAAATTTTGACAGTTTTTATATGTCAACTTCTATTTGGTGGCATGAGAGAATGTCAACCTTCCGACCTGTCTCAAAAGACTCGTTTATTAGTGTCGTGAGATACTTATCGAGGAGCAAAAAAGAACATTTAACCTGCAATCTCAAAAGACGCAACAAACCTTCAATATAATTGCAAAAAATGTTAAATAAAAAGCAGTGAGTTCTCCGAGTGGTACTTTACTTTCCTTGAATGATACTTAATTTTCACGGATGTGCATTTTAAAACCCTAATTTTAAAAAGAGTTTTCAAACCAATTTTGCAGTTTTTCCGAATGGTGCTTAATTCTCATGGTAGGTATTCATGCTCTACTCGAACGAGTATTTTTAAAAATGATTATTGCCCCAATGTGTTATACCTTTCAATCTGTAATGTCGTTGACAGTCACAATGTTAATAAAACAAAAAAAAACACAAATATTTATTAAATAGTTTTTTTAAGTTTTAGGAATGTTTTCTTTGAAAATGTTTTATTTCCTCGAAAATGTTTTATTAAGTTTTATTTTTTAAAAGATTTTTTATTAAATTCTGAAAAGGTTTTGATTTTTCTAGTTTAAAAAAAGGTTTTTGTTACTTATTGGGAATTTCATTCTTAAGTTAAAAAGAAAATAAGTATAAAAAGATGTTATAGATTAGGGCATATGTAAACATATATCAACTTATAAAATTATTTCTTCTTCTTGGTGCTCACTCAAATTTATGTTAAGAGAACACTTTTAGAGCACATTTAGATTTATAAATTTTTTTATTAAAAAATAGTTACTTTTTAGAGCATACTTAAATTTATATAGACTTTTATAAAAATGGTTGTCTTTCAACATATTGGCATAACATGACTATATGAACTTTGTAAATCACTTTTTAAGCGCTCGACTTATGAGAATATTTAGTCCTAAACAGTACAAATATTTTTTACCTTGTATATATATTTTTCTTAGTTGTCATAAACATGCTTTCCACCTGAATCCATAAAGCCACAACTTGCAAAGTGCATGAACATNTGAATATTTAGTCCTAAGCATATAAGTACAACCGTACAAATGTTTTTAACCTTATATATATATTTTTTCTTAGTTGTCATAAACATGCTTTCCACCTGAATCCATAAAGCCACAACTTGCAAAGTGCATGAACATAAAACCACAATTTGCTAAGTGGCATGGGCCATAAAGTTGCAACTATCCAACTGACATAAAACATAAAGCCACAACTTGCCAACTTGCATAGAACTTAAAGCCATAACTTACTGACTTACAGGAACATAAAATCACAAGCATGGATAGTTGTGTATGGAACATAAGGTCATATGAGCTTGCATAATAAGTAAACCTAAGCCACAACTTGCAGGAACATAAGGTTGCAGGTTTTCTACTTGAATAAACCATTAGAACAATGAGTTTTCTACTTGCACACTCTATAAGCACATTCACATAAATTTTACATGAAATGTGGAACTATACATGACTTCTTTTGTTGTTTTTCTAAGAAATATACATCATAAATAGGAATTTTTGTCTTTTTTTTTTTTTTTTTTGAAACGTGGAACTAAACATGACTTATGTTTTGTTGTTTTTGCATGAAACATAAAACTTGAACATGAATTTTGGTCTTAACATGAAACATACACGGAAGGACAAGGATTTTATTTAGAATGAAATCTAGATATAACACATGAGATTTTGGCATATACAAGAGAGAACATAAATACCACATAGATTTTGCATGGAGCATATAGAACTTCACATAGAGTTTGCATGGAGAAGTATCACATAACACTTGAAATTTTGTTAATGAATATAAGCACATAATTAACCACATGATTTTTTGTAGCATGAAGCATAAGCACCAACCACATGATTTTCACATTGCATGGCATACACACACAACGCATTTTCTTTTCCCTTTTTGTCTGGTTTTTGGGTAAGGTGAAGAGATGAGAGAGAAGAGGTGGGTAGGCTAAGGGCAAGGAAGATGGGTGATGGGTTTTGTTTGGTCTCGAGTAGGGTGAGAAAAGAGGGAAATTGTGAGGGCTTATTGTGGTGAGGAGAGGAGTAGTGGTTTTATGTGTTGAGTTTCGAGTAGGGTGAGGAAAAAAGAAGGAAGTGGTGGGTTTTGTGTGGTTTTAAGTAAGGTGATAAGAGAAGATTTATGGGTTTTATTTGTTGGATTTTTGGTAGGATGAAGAAAAAAGGGAAGTGATGAAGGTTTAGGCTTGGTTCATTGAGAGAAACACAAAGAAAAGGGAAAGTGACTCGAGTATGGTAAGAAAAAGGGAAAAAAATAGGGAGTTGGGCTCAGTTATGGTGAGAGATGGGTGAGAGAGAGATGTTAGGTCTCGGAAATAGAGAGAGAAAGGAGAAGAGAGAAAAAAAAAACATGGAAGGAAGAGAGAAGGAAAAAAGAACTTCACTAAATCACACAAAAACTTTTTGAAATGGGCGGAAATGAAGAGTTTATACCTTCATTGAAAATGTNTGTGTGGTTTCAGGTAGGGTGAGGAGAGGAGCAGTGGTTTTATGTGTTGAGTTTCGAGTAGGGGTGAGGAAAAAAGAAGGAAGTGGTGGGTTTTGTGTGGTTTTGAGTAAGGTGATAAGAGCAGATTTATGGGTTTTATTTGTTGGATTTTTGGTAGGGTGAAGAAAAAAGGGAAGTGATGAAGGTTTAGGCTTGGTTCATTGAGAGAAACACAAAGAAAAGGGAAAGTGACTCGAGTATGGTAAGAAAAAGGGAAAAAAATAGGGAGTTGGGCTCAGTTATGGTGAGAGATGGGAGAGAGAGAGATGTTAGGTCTCGGAAATAGAGAGAGAAAGGAGAAGAGAAAAAAAACATGGAAGGAAGAGAGAAGAAAAAAAAAACTTCACTAAATCACACAAAAACTTTTTGAAATGGGCGGAAATGAAGAGTTTATACCTTCATTGAAAATGTTCTTGTTTGCCTTGCCTTGGATGAAGTGCTTGACCATTGCATTTCTTAGTGTGGTTTTCAGCCTTCTGTGAGGGAATGAGAGGGAGATATTAAAAGGGAGTGGTAATGGGGATGGATTGGTTGTGAAGAGGAGAAGAGTGAGAGGGGGGCTCGGTTTGTAAAGAAGATGAGGGAGAGGTAGTTTTGGAAAGAGAAAATACGAGGTAGAGATGAGGGCTCGGTTGGATGAGGGGGGTTTAAGTGGGAAAGAAATGGAGGGAGGAGTTACGAAGAGGAGGAAAATTTGAAATTTTGGGTTGTTATGGGGGCTATGGACAACATGACAAGTATAGCTCGTTTGGNCAAGAGAAAATACGAGGTAGAGATGAGGGCTCGGTTGGATGAGGGAGGTTTAAGTGGGAAAGAAATGGAGGGAGGAGTTACGAAGAAGAGGAAAATTTGAAATTTTGGGTTGTTATGGGGGCTATGGACAACATGACAAGTATAGCTCGTTTGGAAAATGAAAATGTAAGGAATTTAGTGGTGCAATTAGTTTTTGATGAAGTGGCTTCTAGCTCAAGATATTTCAATTTGAAGTGGATAGGCAGTTATGAGTGGTTATGGTCAAAATTTTATGTAATAGGTTTTTAGTCAACGAGGACTCCATCTCAAGATATTTCAAGTCAAACTGTGAGCCCCAACCTAAGTAANCCTTGGCTCATTTGGTATAAAAAAATATGAAGAAGTTAATGATGCAATAGGTTTTTAGTCAACGAGGACTCCATCTCAAGATATTTCAAGTCAAACTGTGAGCCCCAACCTAAGTAAATTTTTAGTGGGTTTCAATTGATTAAATTAAGTGTTTTTAGCTCACATTTACTTTTTTTTTTAAATTTAATTTTGATTTGAGTTCATTTTGAGTGAATTAGGTGTATTGTTTTTTTATTATAGAAATTATTGTAAGTGTAACGGGTCCTCGAACAATGTCTGATTTGGGAATGAAGAAGTCCATTTGAAAGACTATGGAGATCCATAAACGACCTTTCAGTTTGTTTTGAAAATATTGATTCATTGAAAAATTTTACATATGACTATTGTTCATGCATGAAAATCCAAAATATTAAATTTAACATAAAAAGTGTATTTGATGATAACCAAAAAAGTTTGCATGCTTCCCATTTGTCATTATGAACATCATGTAACTTACAAGATGTAGTTATGATCATTAGATTAGTTTGTGGAGAAACTGATAATTTCTGGGTGCATAAAGTTTTATTCTTGCACGAAAATTTGAAGTAAAAATTTTTACATAAACGTTGTATCATATAATCATCAAACTTATTTGCATTGTTTTAATATGTNATAGTTTGTGGAGAAACTGATAATTTCTGGGTGCATAAAGTTTTATTCTTGCACGAAATTTTGAAGTAAAAATTTTTACATAAACGTTGTATCATATAATCATCAAACTTATTTGCATTGTTTTAATATGTGCTAATAAATGTCATACAAGTTTTAGAATGAAGTTTCCAGCCTTTTGATGATCTGTGAAGAAAATAATAATTTTGATGCGAGTGTTGGTTAAAGCTAATTTAAGGGTTGATTTTACGGTCAATTTTAGAGTTTGACCAATATTGGTTATATTTAGCTCTATTTCAGTTTTTTTTATTTCAATTTTTGTTTAGTTGGATTTTATTTTTACTTAAATTAGGCTTTGATCAAGTTTCATCTTAAGTAAGGTTCAAGTTATAGCTTATTTGAGCTTAATTCAGTCCAAATGATATTAGGTGAAAGTTCTTAAATCCTAATGAGACTGTATAAATAATGAAGAAAGGTTGACTGAAAAATGAGGTCTTCACTGGCTCCAAAACTTGATCTTTATTATGGAAGGAATTGAGACTGAATTTGGTACCTCAACAAAGCAATGTAGTCTTCAAAATTCAGGATGGTGCCACAAAGGACTTGCTTCCAACACCATTGAAATAGTCATACCTAATCACGTTCAATTCAAACGAAACATAGACAGTGTAACCCTAACTCTTAGGTGTTCGAAACTAGAGAGTAGCCTCATGAACTATAAACTAAACTTACTCAACTAAGGGTTAAGGCTAGTCTAGTCAACAAAATTGACTAACCTGATAAAGGAAAAAAGGTATGTTCTTGACGGATTACATTGAGAAAGAAGTTATTGAAAGATTAATGGGAATTTATACTAACTCAAACTTACTTCTCCAAAGCACGGATCTGCAAACCAGTCATGACTGGTTCAAGGTCAATGAACTTGATCACATCATGATGGTGCCATAAAGGACTTACTCCAACACTGATGGACCAAAAGGCTAAATCTATGGAATGTGCCATAGTAGTTTAGCCCCCCAACCCTAAGTTGTTCAATGAATGACACTTGAGAGTATCCATATAGATTATACACTAGACTTACTCAGCGAAGGCACATACCTAATCAATCAGTATTTCACTGAACTGAGGCATACAAACCCAAGAAAGGATAGATTTTAAAATGTTTTCAATAGACTACATATTTGAAAAGGTGCTCTCAGTCTTATTCTAGGTTAATGAGTCTAANCAACTCAAGAGGGTAATCAGAGTGATTAAGGATAAAAAACACTAAGACTTGCATCAAACTTATGAGCAAATCAAATGGAAAAACAACCTAAGGAAAAATTACATCAGATTTAAATAAATTTGAATTGGTTGATATTTGCTTGAAAGTTTANTAACTCAAGAGGGTAATCAGAGTGATTAAGGATAAAAACCACTAAGACTTGCATCGAACTTATGAGCAAATCAAATGAAAAAACAACCTAAGGAAAAATTACATCAGATTTAAATAAATTTGAATTGGTTGATATTTGCTTGAAAGTTTAGTTTGAATGTTTTATTTGTTTTTTTTTGGTTGAGGGTTTTGTTTGTTTGATTTGGTTGAAGGTTTTTATTATTTGTTTTTGGTTGAAGGCTTTTTTGTTATTTGTTTTAGGTTGAAGGTTTTGATTTTTTGTTTTGAAAGCTTTTTTTAGAAGTTCTGTATTTTGATTTTAAAGTTTTGGATTTTAGTTTGAATTTTTTTTATTTTGAGTTTGAAAGTTCAGACCCAATATCCACTGTAGGAGTTCCATAATTCACATTTAAAAGAAATTATTTTCAAAGTATCAAAGAATCATATTGTTGAAAAACAAGATGGATATAAAATTCCTGTAATTAGTTACTAAAATTTTTGCTCGTTAAATAAAGAACACAAACTTTAAAATATTTGTATAACATAAAGTCAAACACTCATAATAACTATTTATAATNGGATGCATATAAAATTCCTGTAATTAGTTACTAAAATTTTTGCTCCTTAAATAAAGAACACAAACTTTAAAATATTTGTATAACATAAAGTCAAACACTCATAATAACTATTTATAATAACAAAATCTCATAAATGACCACAAATATGGACATAGATGTACAAATGTAGTAATCCAAGGATTCATGTCTTTAAATTGTAAGATGAATAATGTTCCGCAAATCTATGTCGAGGGTGTAGCCATAAGGAAGTTTAGACTTCCATAGCTTTTGAAAAGTGATGGGAATTCTTCTCTAAGAAACATATGGTACACATTGCTTCGTAAAATTGGCTCCATTTCCATTGATAACCAATATTGAACCTTTAAGCAGGGGAATTGAGTATGCTCCAACGAACCCTTCAGGTTCGAGTACACGGATTTCCCTACCAAAGACAATGCAACACTGACTTACAAACAAAACCATGCAGAAAAGTTGCTGGAAGTTGCAGTGATCAATGTGTAGTGGGATGAAATCTATTTCTTTATAAATATTTGTTGTGCAACTGTTGGGCATACACGAAGGGGTCAAGATTTGCCATAGCACAAGCCTCTTAATCATGCATTTGAATAGTATCGGTAAATTATCATCTTCTTCATATGAACAATGCCAAGTAGATCACCTTGAAGGCCTCGTTTGTAGTTATAACAACTTCCAAACAGCATTGTGGTTTTATCTTTGCCTTTCATCAACCTTTTGAGTTTCAAATAAGTCAACTTTTTCAACAACCCCTGTAGGCCTTTCAGCCACAATCCACACACAGTTCAAACAATCTTCCGTTGTTCCAAGTTACTAAATACTCTAAAATAAAGATATAATCCTTCCAGTATATTGGTCGGCCTACCTTTCAACTACTCAAATATTCAAAGTCTGCTTTTTCATTTGTCCGCGCCTCGTGAGTTGACCATCAGAATCAATTTTGAGAAATGGATAGGGAGGTTGTTCTGGTTCCTGTGGTAATGGTTCAAATGAAAGAGAAGGGGGTGCATACTTGAACCTACTATTTTTGACTATACAAGGTAACTCCATGGGTCCATACTCCTCCACAGGTGATGTACGTTCCACTTTTGCAATTTTGGATTCCTTACCGATCTTAGCATACTTTTTTATTGGCTTTTTATTCTTATTTCTTTTTTGTAATCTGGTCAAAATAGGCTTGCTAATGTTGGACTTTAGCCAAGACTCAACATGTGTTCTACTAAACTCAGCACAAGATGGGAGGAATTCTGCTCCTCTCATCAACGACACTCTTTCGGGTACCTCTTCTGGGTCAGGTAATGTCACAACTAAGTTGTCGCAAAGCATGTTTAGGTTTTTGAATCCTATGACAAACCTGATAACTGGATTGTTTATTAGGTGACTTTGGTCAATTGTCAACTTCACACTGACTTTGAAAGCAACAATGAGCTTTTCAGTGGACATTTTCTTACAACAAGAATGATGAGTTAAATGTCATCTAGAGCTCAATCACGACTTTAAATTTTTAAAAAAATAATCCTTAATTAGAATTTCAATTTGATTAGTTGTAGTGAAGTGAGAGTTTACAAGTCAGAGTTAGAGTATTTTCAATTCGGTCAAAAGAGTGTTAGATTTTTAAATTTTAAATTTGAGTGGGTTATATGGAATTTGGTTGAATTTAATGAACTTTGAATGTTTAATTGAGTTTGAGTGAGTAAAAATTTGTTCAAACTGGATATTCAATTTAAAATATTGATAATTCAATTATTGTTTGTTTTAAATTCAATGATTCAATGATCAATAAACTCCTATTAGGGTCCCAAATATAAATTTTATTAATTGGAATAATCTTATACAACACTACATGTAATATTTCTTTAGGTAACATTCATTAATGAGAAGCATCAGATGTACACCGTTATAGCTCACCAATTGATAAGAACCTCCTAAATATAATTTCTCTATCGCAAACAGGCCTTCCCATGTTGGTTCAAACTTACAATCTATCTTTTGAAAAGCAAGGATTGGTCTTATAAGGAGTAATATCAATTCTTATCGTGAGCTTGAATCATCTTAATTTGATTGAGTTTAAGATTTTATTGAGCTAATAGTGCTCTAAATAGAGCCAAATGTTATGCTAACGAGGTTCCTTTAGACAAGTAGCAACTCATCATGAAGGGATTTGCACTTCTAATGGGAGCACGACCTCACACTCATAAACTAAGGCAAATGAGATGGATGGAATTGGGATTGATATGTGGTTTGGTAAGCCCATAAAGCGTCCACTAACTGCTCATGCCACTGTCGCTTAATGTCTTCAAGTATCTTCTTTAGGATCCGAACATAGGTTTTGTTGAGTGATTCATGTAATCTATTCACTCGAGGATAATATATTGTTGAATACCTTCAATCAATGTTGTGTCACTTTATAAATTTATTTATTTTGGTACTTCCATATGCAGGGGTGTTATCTGACATGACTTGTCAATAGACATAGAATCAATATACAATAAAGCCTTGGAAAAATTGCAATAGATGGTGAGCTTTTACTTTTCTCAAAGGAATGGCCTCTGCTCAATTTAAGAAGTAATCAATCAATGTCAGCATGAACCTATGTCCCTTGGATGAAATAGGGTCAATAGTTCCCATGATGTCTATAACCTAACATCGAAGGACTATGAAGTGATTGTGTGAAGTAATAAATTAGGCGGATGATGTAAAACTACATTGTTTATTTTGCACTGATTGTAACATTGTGTAGTCTCCATACAATCACTCATCATTGCTGACCAATAGTACCTCCTCCTTTTTATCATTATTGTAATTCATCCTTGTGAACACCATATAATTCTGAGTGTACCTCTTTTATAATCTACTGTCTTTCATGTCTATCTAATCAATGTAACCACATATGATCAAAAAAACATCAGTAGAATGTATCATTTATAAGGATATAAGATAAAGCTCTGATCTTCACTTGATGAGCTAGTGACTTATCTTGAAGTAATTTTCCCTCTCATAAGTAGACCACAAATGGTTGTCTCTAATCAATTGATTCCTTAACTGTAGTGACAAAAACTCCTCTTTTGATTTTTTTGTTGATGAATGTATTCTATATTACTTGAGGAGAGTACCCATCAACCCTGAACTTCAATCAACACAGACTCCTCTTCCAAATAGGGTATCTCATTAGCCAACCTTCCTAAGCATCCATGATGGTATTGAAACCATAGGGTATTAGGTACAAGGTAATGTTTGGTATCTGTTCAAGTAAACTTATAGTGTGCTGATAGTATTAATGAATTCATGGATTAGAAAATTTTATAAGTTCCAACAATCTAATTTATTACTAATTGTGAATCTATGAATACTTTGATTGCATGAATTTCCATCATAATTATTAAATGCAGATTGACAATTAGGGATTCATACTTTGTCTCATTGTTGGTACACAGCTCTGATAGATGATATGAGAACCACATCATCCCATGATAAGGAATTATGAATATCAATCCTATTCTTGCTTTGAAGATGATAACTTACTTTGAATTGAGTTTCTTCTTAGCCGATAAAGCACCATCAAAGTAGAACTCCCAACAAGGTTTATCTCGATCTTCTAAAGCCATGATTTGTTTATCAGATAAGCCATCATTTAAAAAAGTGTTAGCAATTAATTGATGCATTGCTAAGAAATCCGCCAGAGTCTGGCCTTTGATAGCACGCAAGAAACGAATGTTATATCAAATTGCAATAAAATCCTTAACTATATTGCTAGTCTTTCTAATAGAGTCGGTGGGGTTATTAGATAGTACAAAGGATTAAACCTAAAACTAGATTGACTTTGTCAGATAGCATATAGTGTCTTAATTTTTGAATTGCAAAAATTAAGGTCAAACAATGCTTTTTGATGGAACGATAATTCTTTCGATTAGGATAAATCGATGACTCGAGTAGTATAACGTGTTCTTCTTACCTTCCTCATTAATTTGGGCTAATAAGGCACCAAGGAATTCATCTAAAGGAATAATATGGAAGATTAAAGACCGATCTAGGATGAGGGTTTTTAATATTGGATGTGTCTTTAAGTATTGTTTATGCTTCCAAATACTTATTGGTAGTTGTGTCCCAAAGAAACTTAATATTCTTCTTAGTTAAATTAGAAAACAATTGACGCCTACCAGAAAAGTTAGAAATAAAGCGTTTAAGGTATGTCATCCTATCTTAGAAGGATCACAATTTGGTTAGGCTTTTAGTATGTGGCATTTGACCATCTCAAAATCTATTTCAATCCCACAGTGCGTACAATGAATCCTAAGAATTTTCTATAAGTAACGCCAAAGGCACGTTGTAATGAATTCATCTTCAGGTCTTATATACATAAATGTTCAAAAATAATTCTCCGATCATGTAAGTAGTCCTCATGTTCTTTAGTTTTAATTACTAGGTTGTCAATGTAGCATTCAAATTGTTTGTGGATGATTTTGTCNTTTTTTTAAATCGGCTCTGGTGTAAGGCCTATAAATGATTTCGACCACAGCCGATTTTGGGTGTTGGTTGAGAGCTATGGTAGAGGCTATTTCAGACGGAGAATTGATGGGGGTTTGGCTTCCTTCACTGTTGTGAAGGTGTAGAGCCAATTTGTTTGAAGTTTAGTGCTGTGTAGGTTTGGATTGAAATTTGTCCTAGTTTCGGGCAGGAATTCAAACTCAAAATTGGATTTCTGTTGTGGAATTGGGAGAGGGAAATGGATTGTAATGTGCTAAGGGTTTTAAGCAGGAATTCAAACTCAAAATTGAATTTCTGTGGTGGAATTGGGAGAGGGAAATGGATTGTAATNACTTACAATCTATCTTTTGAAAAGCAAGGATTGGTCTTATAAGGAGTAATATCAATTCTTATCGTGAGCTTGAATCATCTTAATTTGATTGAGTTTAAGATTTTATTGAGCTAATAGTGCTCTAAATAGAGCCAAATGTTATGCTAACGAGGTTCCTTTAGACAAGTAGCAACTCATCATGAAGGGATTTGCACTTCTAATGGGAGCACGACCTCANAAACAAAACCATGCAGAAAAGTTGCTGGAAGTTGCAGTGATCAATGTGTAGTGGGATGAAATCTATTTCTTTATAAATATTTGTTGTGCAACTATTGGGCATACACGAAGGGGTCAAGATTTGCCATAGCACAAGCCTCTTAATCATGCATTTGAATAGTATCGGTAAATTATCATCTTCTTCATATGAACAATGCCAAGTAGATCACCTTGAAGGCCTCGTTTGTAGTTATAACAACTTCCAAACAGCATTGTGGTTTTATCTTTGCCTTTCATCAACCTTTTGAGTTTCAAATAAGTCGACTTTTTCAACAACCCCTGTAGGCCTTTCAGCCACAATCCACACACAGTTCAAACAATCTTCCGTTGTTCCAAGTTACTAAATACTCTAAAATAAAGATATAATCCTTTTAGTATATTGGTCGGCCTACCTTTCAACTACTCAAATATTCAAAGTCTGCTTTTTCATTTGTCCGCGCCTCGTGAGTTGACCATCAGAATCAATTTTGAGAAATGGATAGGGAGGTTGTTCTGGTTCCTGTGGTAATGGTTCAAATGAAAGAGAAGGGGGTGCATACTTGAACCTACTATTTTTGACTATACAAGGTAACTCCATGGGTCCATACTCCTCCACAGGTGATGTACGTTCCACTTTTGCAATTTTGGATTCCTTACCGATCTTAGCATACTTTTTTATTGGCTTTTTATTCTTATTTCTTTTTTGTAATCTGGTCAAAATAGGCTTGCTAATGTTGGACTTTAGCCAAGACTCAACATGTGTTCTACTAAACTCAGCACAAGATGGGAGGAATTCTGCTCCTCTCATCAACGACACTCTTTCGGGTACCTCTTCTGGGTCAGGTAATGTCACAACTAAGTTGTCGCAAAGCATGTTTAGGTTTTTGAATCCTATGACAAACCTGATAACTGGATTGTTTATTAGGTGACTTTGGTCAATTGTCAACTTCACACTGACTTTGAAAGCAACAATGAGCTTTTCAGTGGACATTTTCTTACAACAAGAATGATGAGTTAAATGTCATCTAGAGCTCAATCACGACTTTAAATTTTTAAAAAAATAATCCTTAATTAGAATTTCAATTTGATTAGTTGTAGTGAAGTGAGAGTTTACAAGTCAGAGTTAGAGTATTTTCAATTCGGTCAAAAGAGTGTTAGATTTTTAAATTTTAAATTTGAGTGGGTTATATGGAATTTGGTTGAATTTAATGAACTTTGAATGTTTAATTGAGTTTGAGTGAGTAAAAATTTGTTCAAACTGGATATTCAATTTAAAATATTGATAATTCAATTATTGTTTGTTTTAAATTCAATGATTCAATGATCAATAAACTCCTATTAGGGTCCCAAATATAAATTTTATTAATTGGAATAATCTTATACAACACTACATGTAATATTTCTTTAGGTAACATTCATTAATGAGAAGAATCAGATGTACACCGTTATAGCTCACCAATTGATAAGAACCTCCTAAATATAATTTCTCTATCGCAAACAGGCCTTCCCATGTTGGTTCAAACTTACAACCTATCTTTTGAAAAGCAAGGATTGGTCTTATAAGGAGTAATACCAATTCTTATCGTGAGCTTGAATCATCTTAATTTGATTGGGTTTAAGATTTTATTGAGCTAATAGTCCTCTAAATAGAACCAAATATTATGTTAACGAGGTTCCTTTAGACAAGTAGCAACTCATCATGAAGGGATTTGCACTTCTAATGGGAGCACGACCTCACACTCATAAACTAAGGCAAATGAGATGGATGGAATTGGGATTGATATGTGGTTTGGTAAGCCCATAAAGCGTCCACTAACTGCTCATGCCACTGTCGCTTAATGTCTTCAAGTATCCTCTTTAGGATCCGAACATAGGTTTTGTTGAGTGATTCATGTAATCTATTCACTCGAGGATAATATATTGTTGAATACCTTCAATCAATGTTGTGTCACTTTATAAATTTATTTATTTTGGTACTTCTATATGCAGGGGTGTTATCTGATATGACTTGTCAATAGACATAGAATCAATATACAATAAAGCCTTGGAAAAATTGCAATAGATGGTGAGCTTTTACTTTTCTCAGAGGAATGGCCTCTGCTAAATTTAAGAAGTAATCAATCAATGTCAGCATGAACCTATGTCCCTTGGATGAAATAGGGTCAATAGTTCCCATGATGTCTATAACCTAACATCGAAGGACTATGAAGTGATTGTGTGAAGTAATAAATTAGGTGGATGATGTAAAACTACATTGTGTATTTTGCACTGATTGTAACATTGTGTAGTCTCCATACAATCACTCATCATTGCTGCCAATAGTACCTCCTCCTTTTTATCATTATTGTAATTCATCCTTGTGAACACCATATAATTCTGAGTGTACCTCTTTTATAATCTACTGTCTTTCATGTCTATCCAATCAATGTAACCACATATGATCAAAAAAACATCAGTAGAATGTATCATATATAAGGATATAAGATAAAGCTCTGATCTTCACTTGATGAGCTAGTGACTTATCTTGAAGTAATTTTCCCTCTCATAAGTAGACCACAAATGGTTGTCTCTAATCAATTGATTCCTTAACTGTAGTGACAAAAACTCCTCTTTTGATTTTTTTTGTTGATGAATGTATTCTATATTACTTGAGGAGAGTTCCCATCAACCCTGAACTTCAATCAACACAGACTCCTCTTCCAAATAGGGTATCTCATTAGCCAACCTTCCTAAGCATCCATGATGGTATTGAAACCATAGGGTATTAGGTACAAGGTAATGTTTGGTATCTGTTCAAGTAAACTTATAGTGTGCTGATAGTATTAATGAATTCATGGATTAGAAAATTTTATAAGTTCCAACAATCTAATTTATTACTAATTGTGAATCTATGAATACTTTGATTGCATGAATTTCCATCATAATTATTAAATGCAGATTGACAATTAGGGATTCATACTTTGTCTCATTGTTGGTACACAGCTCTGATAGATGATATGAGAACCACATCATCCCATGATAAGGAATTATGAATATCAATCCTATTCTTGCTTTGAAGATGATAACTTACTTTGAATTGAGTTTCTTCTTAGTCGATAAAGCACCATCAAAGTAGAACTCCCAACAAGGTTTATCTCGATCTTCTAAAGCCATGATTTGTTTATCAGATAAGCCATCATTTAAAAAAGTGTTAGCAATTAATTGATGCATTGCTAAGAAATCAGCCAGAGTCTGGCCTTTGATAGCACGCAAGGAACGAAGGTTATATCAAATTGCAATAAAATCCTTAACTATATTGCTAGTCTTTCTAATAGAGTCGGTGGGGTTATTAGATAGTACAAAGGATTAAACCTAAAACTAGATTGACTTTGTCAGATAGCATATAGTGTCTTAATTTTTGAATTGCAAAAATTAAGGTCAAACAATGCTTTTTGATGGAACGATAATTCTTTCGATTAGGATAAATCGATGACTCGAGTAGTATAACGTGTTCTTCTTACCTTCCTCATTAATTTGGGCTAATAAGGCACCAAGGAATTCATCTAAAGGAATAATATGGAAGATTAAAGACCGATCTAGGATGAGGGTTTTTAATATTGGATGTGTCTTTAAGTATTGTTTATGCTTCCAAATACTTATTGGTAGTTGTGTCCCAAAGAAACTTAATATTCTTCTTAGTTAAATTAGAAAACAATTGACGCCTACCAGAAAAGTTAGAAATAAAGCGTTTGAGGTATGTCAGCCTACCTTAGAAGGATCACAATTTGGTTAGGCTTTTAGTATGTGGCATTTGACCATCTCAAAATCTATTTCAATCCCACAGTGCGTACAATGAATCCTAAGAATTTTCTATGAGTAACGCCAAAGGCACGTTGTAATGGATTCATCTTCAGGTCTTATATACATAAATGTTCAAAAATAATTCTCCGATCATGTAAGTGGTCCTCATGTTCTTTAGTTTTAATTACTAGGTTGTCAATGTAGCATTCAAATTGTTTGTGGATGATTTTGTCAATGATCTTGGTCATATATCGGTGGTTTGTGGCACCAGCATTCTTCAGGCCAAAAGACACGACTTTGTAGCAGTAAAGTCCAATTATAATCGTGCTTTAGAAGCCACCTTAATTTGGTTATAACCTAAAGATTTGTCCATGAAGGAGAAAATTGTATGTGAATAGGAAATGCCAACCATTAGTTCTGGTATGGGCAAAGGGAATCCATTCTTAGCACATACCTTATTGAGATCTCGAAAGTCTATGCACACATAATTTTTTCAATTCATCCTTTTAACCGTGTTGACCTTACTTTTGGGTCAACCCTTTTCCTTAACTTATATCCAATTGAACCTAATTGATTTGAAATTTGAGCTAAATTTTAATAAACCTTAATTTATAAGTTAACTAAATGAGATTGAAAAAAATAAATAAATAAAACCAATTAAATGAACTTCAGCTAAACCCTAAAATTGCAGCTCACCTAGCCTCTCTTCAGATGGCCTCGACGATGCATTCATATGCCNTTTAACTAAATGAGATTGAAAAAAATAAATAAATAAAACCAATTAAATGACCTTCAGCTAAACCCTAAAATTGCAGCTCACCTAGCCTCTCTTCAGATGGCCTCGACGATGCATTCATATGCCACTGCAGTTGCCGACGACTTTCATATTCCTACTCGTGCTCCTCTTTGAGGTTCAGAATCTGGTTTTCATATTGACAAGTCATGTAATGTTCCACAATCTTTCCTCGATACTCTTGAAGGTGGTAGTGATCACACTTTCATTAAAAAGCTTGATAAAAAAATGGAAAGCTTGCTGTTATTCTAACTGAGGTTGAAACCAGTACTCTCGCGTCCTCTTGGTGTTTTCCTCTAGTGGAGAAATTCCTTATGATTACCCAAAACATGATATCATTAAGAAAGATTTTTATGCTATGAAGTTATTGAGCAGTTAGAATATTGACTTATTTGACGGCCGACATATATTGATTCAGTTATCTCACGATGCCAATTACACTCGCNGTCTGGTTTTCATATTGACAAGTCATGTAATGTTCCACAATCTTTCCTCGATACACTTGAAGGTGGTGGTGATCACACTTTCATTAAAAAGCTTGATAAAAAAATGGAAAGCTTGCTGTTATTCTAACTGAGGTTGAAACCAGTACTCTCGCGTCCTCTTGGCGTTTTGCTCTAGTGGAGAAATTCCTTATGATTACCCAAAACATGATATCATTAAGAAAGATTTTGATGCTATGAAGCTATTGAGTAGTTAGAATATTGACTTATTTGACGGCCGACATATATTGATTCAGTTATCTCACGATGCCAATTACACTCGCATTTTTTATCAAAAAGTTATCAAGTTCGACAATCGTTTGATAAAAATTCTGAAATGGACTGTCGATTTTGATCCAAAACTAGAGTTCCCTATCATTCTTGTTTGGATAAAGTTTTTGGGGTTAAAATTACATTTGCTCAACTTGAAAATTCTCTACTCATTAGCAGCTGCTTAAAGTAAGTCTCTCAAGATGGATACTCCTACGCTTGCTGTCACCAGACTCTTTGTGGCTTGTGTGTTAGTTGAGAGAGATATCACGCAACCAGCTCCGGATGAGATATGGNTAGAACCTATATTTATAGAGAGCTTATATCCGTGGATAAAGTAAACCATAATTGATTCAAGTATATGAGAATGAGAATATCCTTAGAAATATAAAAAATATAAATTTTAAAACTTTACATTTTTGTCATTGAGTCTATAAATAAATAATTTTTTTTTTCTTTTAGAGCAATATATTATTTTCTAAGTCATACTCAATCACAAAATAGTAGTTTTAAATATGNGGTCCATTCCAGGAGGAAGAAAAAGAATGAAGGCTGACTCGAGCTTTGGAACTTATTGGATGATACATTGATTACTACTGGCAATAACACTCATCTTACCAATTTATTAGCTGGCTCATTCCCTATAACTAGAGGCAGAGACAAAGCAAAATTGGGTCACTCTCTAGCTACTTAATACTTCGTATTTTGGCACTTTTTTGTTTTTTTCTTTAGGTCTCTCATGTATTTTTTTGTATTTTCTCTTTTTTGAAACCATTTGCATGTGATGCTTATCGTGTGAGCAGGGTGTCATGTTTGGGCCCTCCCACACAATCTATATGCATCCTACTTTCTGTTTAATATATATGTGGTGTACAGTCTTAA
This sequence comes from Phalaenopsis hybrid cultivar, assembly GCA_002079205.1. Classification (NCBI taxonomy): domain Eukaryota; kingdom Viridiplantae; phylum Streptophyta; class Magnoliopsida; order Asparagales; family Orchidaceae; genus Phalaenopsis; species Phalaenopsis hybrid cultivar. The sequence goes on from JXCR01144603.1 coordinate 114,590, forward strand.
CACTACCATTGTCGGATTCTAAGTCTTGAATGTGAAAAGTGAAAAGTTGTGTTAGTTGACAGTCAGTGTAAAACTTTTATCGAAAATATATGACATGAATCTCTTAAATCATTGTCACAATCAGTAAGACACAATAAAGAAAATGTATTCATGTAGATGACCCCATTTAATGAGATAAAGACTAGTTGTTATTGTTGTTGTTGGTGTGATATAGAATTTAGCTGCCTCAACATTTTTTTAAATTTTGCTAATTTTTTTAAATTATTTATTTAGTAGGAGTTATATTAAAATTGCATACAACAACAACAGTAATAACAAGTTTTTATCCCACGAAGTGGGATCAACTACATGAATTATTTTTCTCTATTGTTTCCATTTTAGTATCNAAATTTAGTTGCCTCAACATTTTTTTAAATTTTGCTAATTTTTTAAATTATTTATTTAGTAGGAGTTATATTAAAATTGCATACAACAACAACAGTAACAACAAGTTTTTATCCCACGAAGTGGGATCAACTACATGAATTATTTTTCTCTATTGTTTCCATTTTAGTATCATAATTTCATTTAATTCTAATAAAATAAAATTGCATTATATTTTTAATTTGCTTGATATTATTGTGTGAAATGACATGAACATGTTTGTCACATCAGACTCATAAAAATTGAATTTTTTAACCTCAAAATATAAGCAAAATAAAATTAATGATATAACAATATTTTCATTATAAATATTGAATGAATTATTATGATTTTAAAATACTTTAAAATTCGAGAACCTCCTTATTAATCTCAATGTAATATATTATTGGACTAATTGCCTTATGTATAAAAGAATGTGCATACATAAATCATCATTAAACTCATGTCTTAATTGATATATTTTATATGCATAGCCTTGTGAGTCTCATTCTAAAATGAAAAGATCTAATAATTAAGGATTGGACAACTAAAGAAAAATGTAGTAAAGAATTAGCATGCATACCCCTTATAGTCAAACAACTTAAGTTGCTAAGTTGTAAGTTTATTTTATTAAATTAAAAAATAATCAAGCCTAAATGTTGACCATTTGATGACCTAGTTAGGAGAGTTTTTGTTTTAAATTTGATGTATGTTAAGAAACGTAGAAGTAGACCTAAAACGACTCGGGCATGTTGTATATAAAAAAAGATCTTAATTTTTTAGAATTAAATCAAAATATGATACTTAATAGGACAATGCAAAAAAATGATTCATGTAGCTACTTCCACTTAGTAGAATAAAGGCTCGTTGTTGTTGTTGTTGTTATAAAAATAATCAAGCCTATCATATATATGCATATAGACCAAGGACATGGTTTTAAAAATGTTTAGGTGAATTTAGTTGACTATCCTTCTTAAGAGGGACTATAATATAATGGGTCGGGCTAATTAACCTTTGAAGAGATTTGAAGCTACAATTTATAGACATCCAATTTATAGACATCCATAAAATTTAGGTCCAAGTTACTATCTGATTAGCAACTCTCTCCTTATATTTAGGCTTAAAAGCCAATATTCTTCATAGCTATATCATAAAGTCCTTAGTTTTTAAGCATTTTCTAACTTTTATATAATTGAGATTATACCCTATCTAAAAAAGATTAGTCAAGTTAAACATAATTTTGACCCTAAAATATAAAGCACGACCTAGACTAATTTTGAGGATTTGTAACTTCTCATATTT
>JXCR01144603.1:138455-152082 GCA_002079205.1 Phalaenopsis hybrid cultivar
AGTTGGCCAATTGAAAGCTTAGCCGCACTGATTAAGTGTCAAGCAGAGGGGTCCTCAGCTCAATTTGAGCTGAGGTGGCCTCTTGGCATGAATTTGGGTTTTANTCTCTCCGTGGCCGTGAGGGGTAGATTTTATAGAAAATGGCTATAGGGATGCTTAGCTGGCCAATTGAGAGCTTAGCCCCNTCTCAGGGAAGCTCTCAGGGGAGTTAGAGAGGCCTTGGTGAAAAAAATTTTACCACACCACTATTCATGGACGTGGGGTGGATTTTATAAAAATTGGCCAATGGGGAGCTTAGCTGGCCAATTGAAAGCTTAGCCCCACTGCTTNTCGCCGTTCGTTCAATACACGCACGGATGGACGGCATCTGTTCATCGTCCCCAATAGCCTTAACCGAGAACCGTCCACACTANTCAAACATATCCATATGGTAAACATAGTATGAAATTAAGCCATTATAAATGGAAAGCTTGCGAAGGCTCGGGAGAGTAAGTGAGGTTATACCTTTGCTCCAAGAGGTTTAGCCTCAATCAGAGATTCTTCACACCTTCGTCCTTAGGGATGAAGCCTCTAGCTCTGGCGTAAAGCCTATGTATGATTTTGACCACGTTCAATTTTGGGTGTTGGTTGAGAGCTATGGTAGAAGCTATTTCAGAGGGGGAATTGATGGGGGTTTGGCTTCTTTCGCTGTTGTGAAGGTGTAGGGCCAATTTATTTGGAGTTTGGTGCTGTGTAGGTTGGGATTGAAATTTGTCCTGGTTTTGGGCAGGAATTCAAGCTTAAAATTGGACTGCCATGGTGGAATTGGGAGAGGGAAATAGATTGGAATGTACTAAGGGTCACTTAGGGAAGCTCTCTGAGGAGTTTGGAAGGCCTTGGTGAAAATTTTTTACCCCTTACTATTCATGGCCGTGAGGGGTAGATTTTATAAAAATTGGCCAAGGGGAGGCTTGGCTGGCCAATTGAGGGGTTAGCCCCACTGCTTAGGTGTCAAGCACAGGAGCTCCTAGCTCAATTTGGGTTGAGGTGGCTTCTTGGCATGCATTTGGGTATTAACCATGTGGGGGCTCACGGTTTTGGGTTTTAGCTTGGGTTAAAGTGGCTAACCAATGGAAGGATCATGGTTAAAGCTTATAATGATCAGTAAAAATGGCGTCATAGGGTATGGACATGTGGTATGGCAAGTACCTTGATTTAACACCCTCTTTATCCCTTTAAGAAATTTTTTAAAAAAATTTACCCATGAGATAAATATAAAGCTTAACCATGGGTTGCTGGCTGGCTTTAAACTCAACCCTAGAGTCTAGGATGAGTTATGGTAAGGCTCATTTGACCATACCAAGCTTAATTGATTTGGATTTGGCCATAAGTCCAAGAAGGTGCATATGGCCAAATCTTGTGTTTGAACTAGGGTAGGCATGTCAATTGGCCTAATTAAATATGGCATTTGGTGTAAGAGACCATGAGGAATAACTTTCATGAAGGGTAAAGTCATTTTGTGGTCAATTGGTTAATCAATTTGGTGGATTTTTGATTTTTTTGACCCATTTTAAGCATGTTGGGCTAAGTTTGGGTCAAACTTGGGCTAGCCATCGGCTAAGTCCAAATTGATTGTTGTGTTTGGTGTAAAACATCATAATGAACAATTTTCATGAAGGATGAAAATTGTTTTGAAGTTGATTTGATAGTCAATTTGGATAGATTTTGATGGGTTTTGGTTTTAGACCCAAATTAGGCATATGGATCTAATTTGGGTCAAACTTAATTCGGATGAATTTTCATGGGTTTTGGTTTTAGACCCAAATTAGGCATATGGATCTAATTTGGGTCAAACTTAGCTAGCTTTAGGCTAAGCTCAAATTAATTGTTGTATTTGGGTCAAAAATGACCTCAAAAAGGATTTTCAACAAAAATTGGATGCCAATTTGAGGTTTAAGGCATTCAATTGTTGAGCTTTGGAGTTTTAGCCAATATTGGGGCTAATTTTGGGAATTTTGGATTTAGGCCAAAATCAAATGGATTTGAGACTTTATCAAGGCCAATTGATCAATTTGGGGCTAAATTTGGAAATTTTGGATTTAGGCCAAAATCAAATGGATATGAGGCTTCACCAAGGTCAATTGATGGTTGTATGTGTAAGAATGTTGTAAAGATTTTGCAATATTAATTGAGACCAATTGACTAGGCTATGGGTTCAATTGAATGAGATTAAGTCTTATGGTCAATTGACCCAAATCAAAATTGGGCTCAAATCATAGACCAATTGAGTCTGGATTTGGTTTATTTTGGTCATATTAAAAGTGAATTTGAGTTTATGATAGGAATTGAGGTCAATTAAGATCAACTCAATAGACATTTGGGATAGATTTGGGGAATTTTGGGTCTTTAAAGAGCAATTTGGGGATTTTGGTTAAAGATTGTCAAATTGGGTCATGTGGTAGTTGAAAGAAATAAAATTGGGAATATTTAGGATTTATTGGCATTTTATGAGAATTTTAGAATTTTTGGGATTTTTGGTTAAAGGAGGGTCCCAAGGGCATTTAGGTAATTTGGGGGTGTCTGGGGCAAAAGACCTAAGATGAGCATTTCAAGTAGAATTGGATAGATATCCATTCTAAATGAACCATGTATCAATGAAATCCTCATTTTGGGTTCTTATGCAGCCAGGGTATTGTGGGGGTATGGTGTACCTTAACTCCAAACCAACACCCAGGGTCAATCCTAAGGCCAAGTAACCCTTATAGGAACTCTCCTTGAGTTCCCTCATAATGATCTCACCTACTAATTGTAAGAGGTTAGGATCAATATGTGGAACTTCAAGTTGAGTAAAGAGAAGAGTTTTGAGTTTCTAACTTACCTACTAAGTGCTGGAGGTTAGGACCAATATGTGGAACTTCAAGTTGAGTAAAGAGAAGAGTTTTGAGTTTCTAATTCATAATGATCTTACCTACCAAATGCTAAAGGTTAAGATCAGTATGTAGACTTTCAAGTTGAGTAAATAGGAGAGTTTTGAGTTTCTAATGTTGAGGGTACCCTTTCTAATTTTCTAAGACTAGTCTATAGGAAAATCTTATGGCTAGACCTAGGCGAGTACCTTTTCTAATTTTCTAAGACTAGTCAATAGGAAAGTCCTATGGCTAGACCTAGGCTACAATACCTTTTCTAATTTTCTAAGATTAGTCAATAGGAAAGTCCTATGGCTAGACCTAGGCTACTAAATCCGTATGTAGACTTTCAAGTTGAGTAAATAGGAGAGTTTTGAGTTTCTAATGATGGGGGTACTAAATTTTCTAAGACTAGTCAATAGGAAAGTCCTATGGCTAGACCTAGGCTACTAAAGAAGTTTTGTAGACCTCAACCAAAAGTGAGGTCAACATTCTCCAAGACTAGTCAATAGAAAAAGTCCTATGGCTAGACCTAGGCTACTAAAGAAGTTTCTAGACCTCAACCAAAAGTGAGGTCAACAAGGGTTTTGACACGTTCATTGTGGTCCAAGGAGGCTAGGGATTGAGTCCTTAGTCTTGGTGTAAGGCCTAAGAAGAAATTCAATCACGACTGGATTTGGGTGTTGGTCTAGAGCTATGGTAGAGGCACTGTGGGAGGGCGATTTTATGGGGTTTTGGCTTCTTTCACTGTTGTGAAGGTGTGGGTGAAGTTAATTTGAGTTTGGTGGGCTGTGGAGGTGTGTTGGGTTATGTCCTAGTTTCCGTCAAGGTTTCAAGCTCAAAATTGAGCTCCGGTAATGGGAATTGGTGAGGGAAAATAGTTGGAATGCACTGTGGGGATCTTAGGGAAACTCTGTGTGAAGTTTGGAGAGGCCTCTCTAAGTAAATTTTAGCACACCTCCCATTTCCGTGGGAGGTGAGTTTTTATAAAAATGTCCATGGGGTGGCTCTCATGGCACAAGTTTGGGTGCATTGTGGTTCTTAGGTGGATGACAGAGGAGCTCTTCAATTTGATTTGGATGAGCTGGCCTCTAAGTTTGATTTGGGTGAGGTGCCATGGGGGTGNCCAATTGGCTCAAATAAATATTTCATTTGGTGTATATGATCATAAAGAACAACTTTTGTGAAGAATGGAAGTGGTTTTGAGCATTGAAGGGTCAATTTGAGGGAATTTTGAACTTTAATCAATTTGATCATGTTGGGGTAGGCTTGGGTCTAGCTTGGGTTAGCCTTTAGCTAAGTCCAAATTGATTGTTTTGAATGGTCAATAATGATCTAATGAAGAGTTTTCAACATGAATTGGATGCCAATTTGGAGGTTAAGGATATCAATTGGGTGAAAGGGACTTAGCCAATTTGGGGCTAAATTTGGGAATTTTGGATTTAGGGTGGGTGAAATTTGGGGACTTAGCAAATTTGGGGCTAAATTTGGGAATTTTGGATTTAGGCCAAAAATCAAATGAGTATGAGGCTTCACCAATGTCAATTGATGGTCGATTTTGATGTATAGGAATGTTATCAAGATTTGGCAACATTAATTGAGGCCAATTGACTAGGCTATGGGTCCAATTTGGTGAGATTAGGGCATATGGTCAAAATTGGGGTTTTGACCCAAATCAAAATTAGGCTCAAATCATGGACCAATTGGGCTTGGATTTGGTTTATTTTTGTCATATCAAAAGTGAATTTGAGTTTAGGATTGAAATTGAGGTCAATTGAGGTCAAATTGATGGACATTTGAATTGAATTTGAGGAATTTTGGCCCTTGAAGGCAAATTTGGGGGTTTTAGTTAAAGACGGTCAAATTGGCCAAATTGGGTCATGTGATAGTTGAGAGAAATGTAATTGAGAATATTTAGGATTTATTGGAATTTTCTGGAAATTTTTGGAATTTTTGAAATTTTGGGTCCAAGAGGGGTATTTTGGTAGAGTTAAGATACCAATCATCACCAACAAGCCATGGACCAATGGAAACCCCATTTTGGGTCCTCTTCATAGTGGTCTTAGCTAAACCATATCCATAGGGCTAGTAGGTTTAGGTGACCATCTACATGAGTATCCAAAAAGGTCAAGGGATCTAGGCTAGAAATTTGAGTTTAGGGTTGTGAGTGAATGTGGGTGTATATGAGTGTAGTGAGTGTAGTTAGTGCCTTAGCTCCAGACCAACACCCAGGGTTAACCTTAAGGTCCAGTAGTCCTAAGGTTGACTCATCTTGAGTTTCCCCCATAGTGACCCTACCTACTAAGTGTTAGAGGTTAGGATAAACATGTGGAACTTCAAGTTGAGTAGAGAAGAGTTTGGAATTTCTAGTGGTGAGGGTTCCATACCTAGTTTTCGAGAATATTCAATAGAAAAATCTTATGGCTAGACCTTAGGCTATTAAAAAGGAAAAATTAAACCTCAACCAAAAGTGAGGTCAACATCTCTCTAGGAACATAAAGTTGATAAAACGGACGGTGGTGACGAGCTTTGATACTATCTTCTTCAATCCACTTCTGCTTTATGAGCATCGCCTTATCCACTTCCTCTATATACTTATATGGCTAAATTGTATCTTCAATTGCCATCCAATATGCTCTAGATGTGCATGCAACTCAAGTACTTTGGTCTTCAATAAAGCCATAGTATTCTCCATTTTGTTGATCTTCTCTGATATCCCTTCAATACTAACGGCTAAGAAACTGTTACACATTTCTTGTGCACTTTGAATAATGAACCTCTTCCTTATGGTTTCTTCCTTCTTCAAGTCCTTCTCCCATGAAGACATTTCTCTAAATCTCACTTTCTCTTAGACTTTTAGGGCTAGAAATTATCTGGGGTGAAATTCCTTCACAAAATCCTTCTATTTATAGGCCTAAATCCTTTCAATAACTTCTAGACACGTTTAGAAACTACCTTGGCAGATTGTTATAAACTAATTGGCGATTAAACCTTCTAGAATATTAATTTTACACATGTGTTTAAACTGCCGCGCTTAAGCGCCGGATTTGGCGCTTTAGCGCGAGTGCACATTTTTGCACTAGTCAACGTAACATGCAAATTCTCATTCTAACATGTCTTGGTCACTAAATAAAGTCTTAAAATCTTTACTAACACATAATAATTTCAAAAATACTACCCCTTCTCTTAATCACACACAAAACAAAAATCAAAATAAAAACTCTCTGATAACTATGGGTTGCCTCCCACAAAGCGCTTGATTTTACGTCGTCAGCCCGACGTGACCAGCGCTTATTCTGGTTGACCCAACATCATTCTATCATTAAGTTTATGTCGATTCCCTATAAAATAAGGTTTCGATCCATGTCCATTAACTTTAAATATTTTCTCAGACTTAGGATCTTTAATATCCACAGCTCCATAAGGATAAACTTTTATCACAACAAATGAGTCCATCCACCTAGACTTAAGTTTGCCTGGAAATAATCTTAACCTTGCATTATATAGCAAAATTTGTTGCCCTGACTGAAAATTTTTAGTATCCTGGACTTAAGTTTGCATGGAAATAATCTTAACCTTGCATTATACAACAATACTTGTTGCCCTGGCTGAAAATTTTTAGTAAGAATTCTTTGATCATGCCACATCTTCATCTTTTCTTTATAAATCTTGACGCTCTCATAAGATTCATTCCTTATCTCTTCAAGCTCATTTAATTGTAATAATCTTTTCTCACCAGCATCCTTTATCTCTTCAAGTTCATTTAATTGCAATAATCTTTTCTCACCAGCATCTTTCAAATTATAAATGAACTCTTTAATTGCCCATATGCCTTATGCTCAAGTTCAACTGGTAAGTGACAAGTTTCCCAAATATTAGCCTATGCCTAATATGCTTTACGGTCAAGTTCAACTGGTAAGTGACAAGCTTTCCCAAATATTAGCCTATATGGGGATATTCCTATAGGAGTTATGTATGCAGTCCTATAAGCCCACAAAGCTTAGTCAAGTTTTACTGACCAATACATTTTCGTTGGATTCACAGATTTTTACATAATTCTTTTAATTTCTCGATTGGATAATTCAGTCAAACCACTTGTCTGAGGATGATAAGCCCTAGCAATCCTATGATTTATATGATATTTCTTTAATAACTTCTCCATTATGGCATTTCTGAAATGACTTCTCCCATCAGTAATGATAACTCACAACATCCCAAATCTACAAAATATGTTCGTTTTAAAAATTTTTGCAACACTTTGAGCATCACATTGAGATAAAGCAACAAATTCTATCCATTTGGATACATAGTCTACTGCTAACATAATATATAAATTTCTGAAAGATGGTATAAATGATCCCATGAAATCTAATCCTCAAACATCAAATATTCCAACTTCTAGCACATAATTGAGGGGCATCTCATTTATTCTAGAAATATTGCCTACTCATTGACATCTATCACAAGTTTTGATATAAGCATTAACATCTTCTAAAAGTATTGCCTACTCTTTGACATCTATCACAAGTTTTGATATAAGCATTAACATCTCTAAAAATTCTAGACCAATAGAATCCCGATTGTAAAATTTTGTATGTTGTTTTATCAACACCAAAATGTCCCCAACAATCAGAATTATGACATTTAATTTTATAAGTTTCTTCTAATGGTACATATCTTCGAATAATTAGATCCTTTCCTTGTTTATATAAAAATGAGTCATCCCAAAAATAAGTCTTAGCTTTAGAAACAAATTTTCTCTTTTGTTGGTATGTCATTCCATAGGGCATAATATCGCTAACAATAAATTTCACAATGTCGGCATACCACGGAACACATCACTCATTAATAGTGAACAATTTTCATCTAAAAAATGTTCATTATTTTCTTTTTCAATACAGAGTGGTTTTTCTAACTCAAGCCTGGATAAATGATTAACAATTTGATTTTCAGTCCCCTTTAGATCTACTATTTCAAAATCAAATTCTTACAAAAAAAGAATCCCTTTTATAAGTCTAGGTTTAGCATCCTTCTTTTTCATTAAGTACTTAATAGCAAAATGATCCGTATGCACTATACAATGAGTTCTAATTAAATATGATCTAAATTTATCAAAAGCATATACTATTGCTAATAACTCTTCTTAAGTTGTTGTATAATTGATTTGAGTTTCATTAAGAGTTTTACTAGCATAGTAAATTACTTCAAAAAATTTATCATATCATTTTCCTAAAACAACTCCTATATCATAATCACTAGCATCACACATAAATTCAAAAAGTTTACTCCAGTTTGGTGAAACTATAATTGGTGCAGTGATTAATTTTTCTTTTAATAAATTAAAAGTTTTTAGGCATTCCTTATCAAAATTAAAAATTGCATCTTTCTCTAGTAAATGGCATAAAGGCTTAGCAATCTTTGAAAATTCTTTAATATATCACCTGTAGAATCCAACATGTCCTAAAAAATTCCTAATTTCCTTTATATTTTGTTGGATAAGGTAAATTAGCGATCACTTAAATTTTAGCAGGATCTGTTTCCATACCAATTTTTGATATTTGATGACCTAATACAATTCCTCCTCCTACCATAAATTGACATTTTTCCTAATTAAGGACTAAATTTGTTTCTTCACAACGCTTAAGAACTTTAGATAAATGTTTTAAACATGAGTCACATGAAGTTCCAAATACTGAGAAATCATCCATGGATACTTCAATCCCTTTTTCAATTAAATCACAAAAAACTGCAATCATATATCTTTCAAATGTAGCAGGGGCATTACATAATTCAAAGGGCATCCTTCTAAAAGCAAAAGTACCATAAGGACTGGTAAAAATTGTTTTCTCTTGATACTCAGGTGATATTTTTATTTGGTGATAACCAGTATATCCATCCAGAAAATAAAAGTATTTAAGCCCAGCTAGTCTATCCAACATTTGATCTGGAAAGGGTAATGAAAAATGATCTTTTCTAGTGGCAAGATTTAATTTTCTATAATCAATGCATTTTTGATCTAGAAAGGGTAATGGAAAATGATCTTTCCTAGTGGCAAGATTTAATTTTCTATAAAATCTAGAAAGGGTAGTGGAAAATGATCTTTCCTAGTGGCAAGATTTAATTTTCTATAATCAAAATCCAGCATTTGATCTAGAATGGGTAATGGAAAATGATCTTTCCTAGTGGCAAGATTTAATTTTCTATAATCAATGCATATTCTCTATAAAGGGTAGTGGAAAATGATCTTTCCTTGTGGCAAGATTTAATTTTCTATAATCAATGCATATTCACCACCCTGAACTGTGTCTAGTAGGTATTAACTCATTATGCTCATTCACAGTTACAGGTACTCCTCCTTTCTTAGGAATTCATTATGTTCATTCACAGTTATAGTTACTCCTCATTTCTTAGGAACATAGTGAATTGGACTAACTCATGCACTATCTGAAATAGTGTAGATAATTCCAGCATCTAATCACTTTAAAATTTTTTTCTTAACAACTTCTTTCATAACATGATTCAATCTCCTTTGAGGACCAACCCTGGGTTTGCAATTCTCTTCCATTTGAATTCTATGCAAAGAAATTGAAGGACTGATTCCTTTAATATCAGTAATTTTCCATCCAAAGGCTTTCTTAAAATTTTTCAAAATTTTCATTATCCTTTCCTCTTCTTCCATCGTAAATTTTGAGGAAATTATAACTGGTAAAGTAGAGGAATCTCCTAAAAAGGCATATTTTAAATGATCAAGAAGTAGCTTCAACTAAAGTTCTGGAGGGTTTTCAATTGATGGACAAAATGATTTATCTTTGTCTATCGTGTCCAAAATTTCAAAAATTTCTCGAACATAGTTTGAATCTTTCTTAAAAAGTTCTTCACATCAATCTAATTCCTCTTCTTGCTCATGTTCCAAATCTTTTTCTCAGATTTTTCTTCATAAGTTGTTTTGAAATGACATTCATTTAGATATCTTATAACATCCATTCTATAACATTCATCATCTTTACCTTTTGTAGGATATTTCATGATCTTGAAATATTAAAAGTAACAGTTTGATCATTAACGAGCATTGTTAATTCCCCTTTCTGCACATCTGTCATTGCTCTTCTTGTGGCTAGAAAAAGTCTCCCCAAAATGATAGGTATCTCTTTATCTTCCTCCATATCTAGCACAATGAAATCAACAGGAATGAAATCCACTTTCACTAGGGCATCTTCTATAACTCCTCTAGAGTATGTTATCGAACGATCTGCTAACTGCAGAGTTATAGTAGTAGGGGTTATTTATCCTAATCTCACTCTTTTGAATATTGATAATGGCATAAATTTAATGCTTACACCTAAATCACATAAAGCTTTCCCATAAAATCTGTCTCATATTGCACATGGAATTTTAAAGCTACCAGGATCTTTAAGCTTTTCACGAAGCTTTTTTTGAATTAAAGCACTACACTCCTCACTAAGTGCAACAGTCTCATTATCTTCAAACTTCCTTTCCCGTTGAGAATATCCTTCATAAAATTTACACAGCTTGGCGTTTGTTTTAAGGCTTCAGCAAATGGAATATTAATTGTAAGCTTCTAAAATATTTCAAAAAATTTTAAAAATTGCTTATCCAACTTCTGCTGACGAAGTTTCTGAGGAAATGGAGGTGGTGGTTTTTCCAAAATAAATTTTAGTGGAGAAATATGTCTTTCAGAATCTTTTGGAGCGTCCTCTTCAGATTCTTCAATTTCTTCTCTCTCTACCTCAATTTCTTTTTGAACCCTACCGTCCAATTCTCTTCCTCTTCTAAGTTGAATGGCTTTTACTTTCTCTTGATTCTGGTCTTTTGGATTTGATTCAGTATTACTAGGAAGTGTTCGTTGGGATCTATTACTTAATAAATTTATTATTTGCTCAATTTGATTCTCAATATTTCTAATTGTAGCTCCTTGACTTTGTAATCGATTTCCCATTTGTAACACCACTTCTTTCAACCTCTTCTCCATAAATTGTATATTACTGTTGAAAACTGGAAGATAAGTAGATCTATAATTGTTATTCAGTTGATTGTTCCAGTTTCCCAATGGGTTTACTTGGTTGTTCCCCCATTGCTGATTATTATCACTCGAATTGTTGTTCCAGTTAAAGTTAGGATGGTTTTTCTAACCTGGGTTATAATAATTTGAATATGGGTTATTCTGCTTGTGATTTATGGCACTCAAAATTTCTAATGATGCTTGAGAATCTACCATTTGTCCTAATGAATTCTCTTAAATCATGGAAATTGGTTAAGAAAAATTCATTCCAAATTGGTCTAACCTCCTTGAAATTGCAGCAACTTAATTTTCTAACATAGTAAGTGCATCAGTTTCATGAATATTGGTTACTTTCTTAGGATTCATCCTCTCAGAAGGCCATTGAAAGTTGTTGGTAGCCATTTCTTCAATTAAAGGATAGGCGTCATGAAATGGTTTTGACATCAATGAACCACCAGCAGCGGCATCGATAGTTGATCTAAGAGATCCAACTAATTCATTATGAAAAGTTTGAATTATTAACCAATCTGGTATAACATGGTGTGGACACTTTCTTAAGAGTTCTTTAAAATTCCCATGCTTCATAAATAGATTCTTAGTATGGTGTGGACACTTTCTTAAGAGTTCTTTAAATCTTTCTCATGCTTCATAAATAGATTCCCTTGATTAAAAGATGTAATATCATTTCTAAGCTTTATAGTTTTTGATGGTGAAAAATATTTAGCAATGAATTTTGGTGCTAAATCACCCCAAGTTCTAATAGATCCAGCTGCTAACGAATTCAACCACATCTTAGCTTTATCCCTCAGTGAGAAAGGAAATAACCTAAGTCTTATGACATTATCTGATACACCATCGTATTTAAATGTAGCACACAAATCTAGAAAATTAGAAATATGTAAATTTGGATCTTCAGTTGATGATCCCCCAAACTAATTTTTTGATACCATTTGGATAATAACAAGTTTAAGCTCAAATGAATTAGCCACTACAGTAGGTTTTTGAATGCTATAATGAAGTTCATGTACAGTAGGGTTTGCATAATCTCTTGAAAGTCTAAACTCTTGATGAATTTCAACATTTTGATCATTTTGGTTTGCCAGTTCTATAATTTTTTTGGATTTTTCAAGATTTTTAATTTTTTTGGTTTTTCTGATTTTTCTAACAGTTCTTATAATTTAGAATCGTAGGGCACTAGTCTTTCAGAACTTGACCTACGCATACACCAACATAAAATAAAATATAATTAAACACACACAAAATAAAATACAGTAACTTAAAGTTTAAATAAGACTTTCTAAAAATATAATTTTTTTTTTAAATCAATAGATTCTTTACAATTTTCACTTCACTTCCCCGGCAATGGCGCCAAAAACTTGATCCCCGATAACTGCTTATATGCAACAACATAACAATAATGCTGATTATATTTTTCACTTAAATTTCCTTATCTCACAACAAAACTAAAACCTTGATCTTAAAGAAAAATATGAATTTAAATTTTAATTTATATTGGGATACAACGCAAGTATATGTATCGTTATCAAGTAATATATGACTTTTTGATTAAGACATTAATTTCGAACCCACAGGGAAAATATACAATATACATTTTTTGGAAAATTTTCTAACTAAAGATGTTTTCACAGTAAAGAAAGTTTAAATATTTTTGGTAATTTTAATATCTTGATAAAAACAGGACAAACTAAAAAAAGATAACTTGAGTTTTTTGTAGAAGAAAAGCACTAAAATATCTTTCTCCTTATCATGAATCAGTAATAAATATAGGAATTTTGTTGTGAAAGTATGCATATTGTGTTGTGCCAAATATGAGCAATAATAATCATTACCCTTACTAGAGATGCTATAAAGAACATTGGCTAATTTAAAATTTGAATAGTTTTGAAGACCGGCTAGGCAGGGAAGATACTAGCTCTCACTCTAGAGTTCCCTGATTCCCTCCATCCAGGGGGCTAACATTCTCGTATGAGAACCTAAAATAATAAACTAAGTTGGGGGCTTTAACCTGTCACTTTAAAGGGCTCTCGTATCATAACCTAAAATAATAAACCAATTTGGGGGCTTTAACCTGTCACTTTAGAGTCCTCTAAATCTACACCCTTCAACAAATATTTTCTTATTTATTTGCACTCAATCATATGAACTACATTCTCATTCATACAACCTCATGTGATTCTTNTAAAATTCTCCTGGACCGATGATATCTATATCTGTACCGAATAGGATACTGCTTTTTGATACGAAAGAAACTGTACAAAACGGACGCTCAAAGTCATGATGATCAATATGGGGAGGAATACAATCCCCTTCTTCATAGTAGATTGTATTATACAACTATTGGGAATACAACTTGATGGCATTATTCTCCATTGGACCAGTCGTGTAAATTTTACAACTATTGGGAATACAACTTGACGGCATTATTCCCCATTGGACCAGTCGTATAATCATCCATTTTGTCATAGGTGGCATTGGCTCCACCTGTTCATGTTGTAAGGTTCCCGGAAGATTTCCCTGTTGATCTATTTTGTAATTATAGCAACAGCCGCATGGATATCCCCGAAAGATTTTCTTGTTGATCTATTTTGTAATTATAACAACAGCTGCATTGTATCGTGATGCGACCTTTACCCACTAGGCTCTGAATATGTCCTTCCAGATAGCAATCCTGCCTTGCCTCTGATTTGGAGGTCAGACACAC
>JXCR01144604.1:0-10666 GCA_002079205.1 Phalaenopsis hybrid cultivar
ATATCTTCAGAATTAAATGATTTGCAAGAGCAAAGATTGTTAGATACATTAAAAAGATATAACAAAGCTTTTGGTTAGACCTTAGCTGATACTAAAGGAATCAGTCCTTCGATCTGTATGCACACAATTATACAATATGAACAATATAAATCTAGAGTTGATCCACATAGGAGATTAAATCCAATGATGAAAGAGGTAGTTAAGAAGGAAATTTTGAAATGGTTAGACAATGAAATTATATATCCTATTTCAGACAGTGCTTGGGTAAGTCCAATTCATTGTGTTCCTAAGAAATGAGTGACTGTTGAAACAAAAGAGAATAATGAATTAATACATATCAGACAAGTTACTAGGTGGCATATTTGCATTGATTATAGAAAATTAAACTCTGCCACTAGGAAAGATCACTTCCCTTTACCATTTATAGACCTAATAGTAGATAGACTTCCTGGACACAAATATTTTTTTTTTAAATGGATATACTGGTTCCCATCAAATTTCTATTGCTCCTGAGGATCAAGAAAAGACAACATTTACTAGTCCTTTTCGAACTTTTACTTTTCAAAGAATGTCTTTCGGATTATGTAATGCACCTGCAACATTCCAGAGATGTATGATGTCTATATTTAGTAAGTTAATTGATGATGGATTGGAAGTATTTATGAATGATTTCTCTGTATTTGGAACATCATTTGACGCATGCTTAAATTATTTTAAAAAATTTTTGGAGTTATGCGAAAAAACTAATTTAGTTCTAAATTGGGAGAAATGTCAATTCATGGTTGCAGGAGGAATTGTGTTAGGACATAAAATTTCAGAAAATGGTATGGAAGCAGACCTTGCAAAAATTCAAGTTATATCTAAACTAACACCTCCTACTAATGTAAGAGAGTTTAGGAGCTTTCTTGGACATGTTGGATTTTACAGGCGTTTTATTAAAATTTTTTCAAAAATTACTAAACCTCTATGCCAACTTTTAGAAAAGGACAAGAAATTTGAATTTTGAGTTTTGTTGTGCCTTCCCCATGAGTTCAGGACGGCTGGTACCTCAATGTTGCATGTTGGGCAACCTCTATACAAGATATCTGGAACCGGGGGAACATCTGATCCTGTCACAAATCCTGACTCTTCAGTTGTAGTGGGCAGGCTGGCAGAAGTTTCTCTCAGATCTGGATCGTAAATATGTCCCTCAGAAATGGGGGTAAGAAAACTACTCACGTCTCTCTGGCGCTTGCGCTCCTGTCGCAGATAGGCTCTCTGTTTCTTTCGGCTTGCATTTCTGCGTTACGTCCCGCGGAGCGGAGTATTCGGTAGTTTTTCACTATGGGCGGCTATCAGGCCCCTTGCTGGAGTAGCTATCATGGAGGCAGATGGCTGGGCCCCTCCATCGGATCTTGTTCCACTATCACGTTTTTACCTTTGCATGACACATTGTCTTAAGTGGTCACCCTCAATAGTGAAGGCAGTCCCTCCTTGTCTTTATTGCTAACTACGTCCATTAGAGGACCCTCGTAGTCCATATCAATATGGTTGAAATCCATGTTGAAATCTATGACACCTCCTTGCGGCGTCATCTCTTCATTCAGTGTGAGATTACAGCCGTCCTGGAAGGCAAAGATCAGCCTCTGTCCTGACATTTTTTTGCAGACGACAGAAAGAAACGTTCAGTGGGCCGAAGTTTGGCATGAACAAGAACAAATAGAGTATTCATTAAAGTAAATTTTAGTTTGTTTTGATGAAAAGGATTACTCATTTTACGTGTGAGTTTTGTTTTAATTCAAAAGTAGAAAAAAGAACGTGTGAAGTTCAAAAATCTTCTCAAAATTTTCATTTTATTGAGGTTAATTACAAAATTTAAACTCGGTCATAGACATATGGTCATATAGATAACCCTAAAACAATCAAAGTTTCAAAGTTTCAAAGTAAGTAGAGGCAAGCGGAGGCATTAAGCAATATCAGGTTGCGTAATAGGTTTTTAGGTATCGGCCATTTATCGGTAACATGGGTCTTTCATCCCGGAAGTCCACTAACTGGTAGGCTCCTCCTGTATAAACCTTCTCAACGACAAATGGACCCTCCCAAGTTGGCTCGAATTTTCTACTATTTTCCGGTGAGCAAGAATAGGTCTTTTGAGCACAAGCACGAGGTCACCAATTTTGAATGTCCTTGGGCGGCCAATTTGTCATGGGCTTGTACCATCTTCGCCTCGTAGAGCTCCAAATGTTGTTGTGCTTCCAATCATTTTCCCTCGAGACTTTCCAGTTCTTCAAGTCTGAGTTTTGCGCTTTCTTCCNTAAATTGTAGAATATCTCCAATCTATCCCATGTCTTCTGACGAAATTATTGATCTTTGTACTTTTAAAAGCTGTCACATTGTCAGAGATTATTCTTCGCGGTACTCCGAAACGGTAGACAATTTGGCCTTTTAAAAATTGCAGGACGAGCTATGTCGTAACCTCACGTAACGGTACTGCCTTTGCCCATTTGGAGAAGTAATCTGTAGCGGCAAGTATAAACCTGTGTCCTTTGGAAGATGGAGGGTCTATCGGACCTATTATGTCTGTGCCCAACACTTACGAGACAACAGTTGGGTGCAGCACATTCGGAGGCTAGTGTAAGACCACCCCATGCACTTGGCATTGGTGAATCTGTGTCCCTTAGAAGATGGAGGGTCTATCGGACCTATTATGTTTGTGCCCCAACACTCGAATGGCCACGAAGGCAATAGTTGGGTGTAGCACATTCGGAGGCTGGTGTAAGACCACCCCATGCACTTGACATTGGTGACATGTTCTGGCTGTATCCATGCAATCGGACATCATTGGTGGGGAACAATATCCGAGTCTTTTAATCTTCATTTTCATTTTTGGTCCCGACTGGTGAGCGCCACACAATCCACATATACTTCTTTGACAATATTCTGTGCCTCGGCTCTGCTCAAACACCGTAGCCACATCTGGCCGAACGATCTTCTGTAGAGAACATTTCCCACCAGGGCGTAAGACATGGCCCTTCTTATGATGTCGTGCGCCTCAGACTTGTCATCTGGCAGCTTCCCAGTATGCAAATATTCTATTAATGGCTTGCGCCAATATTCGTTGGTGTCTACAACTGTATTTATTATTTCTTCTGTTCCAAGTTTGCGTAGAGTTTCAAAGTTGTTTCGAGATAAAACTCGTCTTCCTTGCACCGTGACTTCGATGGAATCCTCCAGCAGACACACCATTTCCTTAGCGAGTTTTGCTAGAGCGTCGACATGGGCATTATCTCTTCGAGGAATCCGGTAAAAAGTCACCTCAGGAATCTGCTCCAAGAGCTTCATCACGTACTGATGGTATTCTGCTAACATTAGTTTCAGAATTTTGTATTGTCCGGCGACTTATTGGATAACAAGTTGAGAATCACCATAAATGGCAAAGTTTGTTATATCCATTGAAATTGCCAACTCCAATCCGGTGATTAAAGCTTCATATTCTGCTTCATTGTTGGTGGACGGCTCTGTTAGTTGGTATGAGAACCTCAACATACCCTTATCTGGCATAATAAAGAACAAACCGATCCCTGCCTTGCCTGGTATAACTACGCCTGATCCCTTGGCTTTCCTGGCTGACGAAGCACCATCGAAGTACATTTCCCAACGCTACGCACTCAAAAATTCCATCTGTAGTATCTGCTCATCTGGTAACTCGTCATTGAGAGAGGACCCAGCTGGCAGTGGGTGTGGAGCGAGAAAGTCTGCTAAAATCTGTCCCTTGACAGCACGGAGGGGAACAAAAGTTATATCAAATTGCAATAAGATCATTGACCATCTTGCTAAACGTCCGGAGAGTGTTGGTTGGGTNGACTTAGGTTAAGAGGGCTCCAAGAGAGTCATCTAAAGCCGCGGTATAAAGTATCAACGGTTTCCCTGGGATTGCCAAAATAGGAGGTATCATTAAATATTGCTTAACGTCCTCAAAGGCCCGCTAGCATTTCTCTTCCCAAATAAATTTGGCGTCCTTTTTAATCAATGCCGAGAAAAGCTGACACCTACCTTAGAGATTAGAAATAAAGCGTCTCAGATATGCCAACTTCCCTTGGAAGGAACGTAGCTGTTTCAAGGTCTTAGGGAGAGGCATTTCCAAGATAGCTTTAGTCTTATCCGGGTCGATCTCGATTCCCCGATGACGGACAACGAATCCTAGAAATTTCCCAAAAGTGACGCCAAATGCGCACTTTAAGGGATTCATTTTAAGGTCATATCATCGTAACCGTTCAAACACGACCCTCAAATCGTACATATGGTCTATTTTTCGTTTACTTTTGATGACCAAATCATCCACGTAGAATTCTACTTGATTGTGAATGAGGTCATCAAAAATCTTCGTCATTGCACGCTGATATGTTGCTCCGGCATTCTTTAGGCCAAACGACATCACTGTGTAGCAAAGAATTCCAATCGATGTTCTGAAAGTTGTAAGTGTTGCATCCTCGGGAGCCATCTTGATTTGGTTATACCCTGACTATCCGTCCATAAAGGAGAAAATTTCATGTGTCGAAGCGATATCCACCATCATTTCAGGTATAGGCAGTGGGAACTCGTCTTTTGTACATGCCTTGTTCAAATCTCTGAAGTCGACACAAACGTGGATCTGTCCATTTTTCTTTTTAACAGGTACAATAATAGCAAACCACGTGGGGGTATTGCTCTTCTTTAAAAAAGTTGGCGTCTATCAACTTTTTCACTTCGGCGATGACTTGTTGTTCTATTTCGAGGCGCATTCTCCTAGGAACTTGTTTTACTGGGGTTATATTCTTGTTCACCCAAGGTTTATGGATTGAAACCTCTGCTGACAGTCCTGACATTTCATTGTAGCTCCATGCAAAGCAATCTTTGAATTCTGTTAATAGTTTGACCAATTCTGCAGATTCTTCGTCATCAAGTGGAGAACTTATAAATGTAGGTTGGGGTCGTTCTTCAGTCCCGAGGTTAATCTCTTTCAATTCATCGACAGTGGATTTAATTTCTTCCTCAAATTCTGGGGGAGCAACTTCTATTGGTTGATCAGTAGAGTCATCCTCTACATCAAGACAATCATCATCTGACTCATTAATAACAACCATGCAAAATTCAGAATCATCGACTGATCCAACTGTACCAAATCCGAGACCTTCTTTTGAATTGGGAGTTCGACTTTTAGCATTCCATAATTTTTGAAAAAGTTGAAATTTATATTTTGGCATTTTTTTTGGTAAATGTCCAAGGCAAGAAGTAACCAAAAGGTAATTTCATTAATTCATTAGAATCAACATCCAAATTTACATGTTTTGTTCCATTAATTCATTAGAATCAACATCCAAATTTACATGTTTTTTAAGCTCAGTAGAGGTAGGCATTTCCATTAATTCATTAGAATCAACATCCAAATTTACATATTTTTCAAGCTCAGTAGAGGTAGAAGCACTGTAAAATTTGATCAGCTTTGAACTAACACTATGGACTTCCCTGACCTCTAAACTCTCGACCTTTTGAGGGAGAATCAGAGTGAGGGTCATAGTACGGACTTCCTTGACCTCTAAACTCTCGACCTTTTGAGGGAGAATCAGAGTAGGATCATAACATTCACATAGTGGTTTATCCGATCATACATTGTTTCATATTCATTCTTTTCTATATCTTCTATCATAGCATCCACATAGTGGTTTATCTGATCATACATTGTTTCATATTCATTCATCTCTGTATCTTCTAGGGATATCTCGTACTGAGGTTTCTTCTGCTTTGTCATCATTACCTCATCTTCAGAACTGTCTTCATCACCAATGTTGATAGTTGGCCTAGTCCGTTCAAAAATTAAATTGATCTTTCCTCGTCCGCATCCCTGGCCTCGACCTCGGGTGCGTGAACTAGAAGAACCTCCACCAACTCGTTGTAAGGTAGTGGTAAAAGGTTGTTGAAGCGGAGTTTTATGGCCTTCTTTTTGTGATCCTTCTGAATCTTTATCTTTGTTTGTCAAAATTTCGCGCGAGAAGACAGACTTCTTTGGAGGCGCATAGTAGGCAACATCTTCATGGATACCAACTTCATGCACTGAAAATGGTTGTAGATCTCCTTGATGCAATTTTCTTAACCATCTTTCTAGTATTTAATGCACTGGTGTATGAATGATGGAACCATATTATGCTCATGAATCCATGGTCGAAATACAATTTTCTTGACCATCTTTGCGGTATTTGATGCACTGGTGAAGAGATGATCGAACCATATTATGCTCATGAATCCATGGTCGACCAATAGAGCGTTAAAAGAGGTCTCGACGTCGATCATATGAAATTTAACGGTTGTTATGAGTTCTCCGACCTTCATAAGTAATGAAATTGATCCAAGGGCTCTTTCTCCCTTTTGGTTGAATCCTCTTAACATCATCTTATCGGGGATGAGCTCCTGAACGTCGAAGTCCAAATATGCTAACGTCCGTAGACTCATCAAGTTAAGAGATGCTCCAGGATCCACTAAAACTCTGGATAACACAAATCTGCCAATGTTGACGGAAATGTAGAGCGGACGCTTGTGGTCGGCGCTACCGAGCAGCAAGTCTTCATCTGTGAAGGTTACCTCTGACTATTCTTTCAACGAGCAAACTTTATCTGAGGATGTGCTAGCCAACTTAGCTAAGCAAATTTCTTGATCCAGCAAAGCTGTCACCAGAGACTCTCTCATTTCCTTTGACAGGATCAGAGCGTCGTAGATGCTTAGTCGGGCAGGCAACTTCCTAAGATGAGCTCTCGTTGTAGTCTACTTTGTAGGGTCCTCCAATTTTATCTTGATTATGTGGTTCTTCCACTGGAGTTTACTTTATATGATCCTCCGATTTTATCTTGATTATGTGGTTCTTCCACTGGCGGAGGTGTGGGTATCTCTTCTCGAGTCATTATCTGTTTTCCTTTGTTTGTTGGAGCTATTCTTGGTGGTACCGCTCCTTAAGTTGACTTCTGTGACTTCTTCTTCTTCTTGAGATATCATTGTTGAATCTTTCTACGTCTTTTCCTCTTCGTCCAAAAGATCTAAATTGATGGCAAACGGTGCACCATGACGCTTGAGAGTTGGTTCTTTGTTATCGGTGCTATCGTAAACGATATCATTTTGTTCTTCTTTGACCTTAACAACGAGTTCATCGGGCTCAAGTACGATTTAAGGATCACTTTGGGGATCGAGATTGCAACTAGCTTGGTTATAATCAGTCACGTTAATACCAGAAATAATCAAAACGTAGCCGAAATCACAACCATTATATTCATAAGACCCCGTAGGGACAAAAAGATAATCATACAAAGNAGGATTTCTGGCAAAATCTTCATCTCGGGCTCGGTATGTTGCAGACTCTGAATGGAGGCTTGTTTCGATGCAGACTGTATCTTGTTCAGTATCTTCTTGGATGATCTGCTCCATACATCATTCCATCCTTCCTTGGTATTCATAGAAGCTTGTTTCGATGAATCCTGTATTCGGTTGAGGACCCTTTTGAGTTCATCCCAAGTTGTACTCCATCCATCTGTTCCGACATATGGATCAATCAGGGAGATTGACTCAGCTGAAATCATGTTTATTACCTTTTTCAGGTTCCCTCAAATACTCCTTCGGGATTGTTATATTCTCTTCTTGAGGTTCTTCTCGAGCCAGTCTTTAAAGATGAAACACTTGTCTATAGTGTGTCCAAGTATTGGTGGTATGGGCAATAATTCTATTCATTTATCTTATCCACCTCTTCGGTTTCTTTGGATCGGGCAGTTTGAATTCTGGTTTCTTCATCAGGCTTTTGAATATTTTAGGTACAACTTCATCCTTGAAGGAGTAAACAACTTTTTGTCACTCTAACAATGATATTCTTTTACCCGCTGTTCGAGGTGATCCCTCCTGAGACGGTCGTTGGTTAGATTGACTGCTCTATTTCCGAGAGTACTGTAACGAAGACTAACGATGATCTTTTGCATATATCTTTATCGGCTGCTTTCCTTTGTCGATAGTTGCGACTACCCCTGATTTCTTTTTGAACACTCTGGTCACCTTAGCCTTTTCATGTGGTTCTATGTGCTTCATTTCTTCTTAAAGACTATTGGCTTTACTGAGTAGCTTCTCGAAGGATTTGATGGTGAGTTCCTTAAGCATGAAAGCTACTGGCCCATGAATGCTTTTAAGTAGAATCTCAATCGCTTGATGTTCCTGTAGCTGAGGTTCACATTTCATGCTATGGTTTCCCCACCTCAAAATATAGTCTGTCAAGGTTTCACTAGGCTTCTGCTTCTCCTTCATGAGCTCTCCAATAGACACATGATGCTGCGCCCCAGCAAATCTTTTCACAAACAATTGTTCCAACTCAGAAAATGTCTTAACTGACCCGTTGGGCAAGTCAGCGTACCAGTCGAAAGCAATCCCTGACAAGCTGCTGACGAACTGCTGGCAGAGTAGAGCTTCGCTATTCCTCGTGTTGCCACAATTGGCTCGAAAATGTGCTATGTGCTGTCTGGGATTTCCAGTCTCATCGAATATCTTGAAGTTTGGGCTCACAAAACCCTTGGGGAAAGGGACGACGTCGAACTCCTCCTGGTAAGGTCAACCCTTTAAAATTGATGCACCGCCCTTGTACAGGGCTAAGGCCTCCCGCTCTTGTTCAACCATTTGCTTGAACTCTTTGTCTAGCATGGCACCTGATGGAGAATCCTTCTTTGGTTGTTCTTCTTTATCTGTCGAAGTAGCCTCCCTTCTTTCATCTGTGATGTGTATGATTTCTGGCTGATTAATCTCTAGAGAAGCCAATCTTGGTGCTTGTGATTGCCCCTGAATGGTGGTCATGGCGGGCATAGCTGCAGTCATCTCTTCTATTCTTTTCTCTAGTAGAACAACTTGCTCATCCCTTAGAAGGATAATCCTAAGCAGCTCATCTATAGCATTCTCTTCAGTGTGAGGTTGAGCCTCGCGTGCAGATGTGGTAGCTCTGGTTTCGATCATATGGACATCCATGAAATCCTCCTCCAAGTAATCGCTGTAATCAAAATCGTCATTGTCACTATTGACGGAAACTCCATGCTCTCGAGCTAACTCAGAAATCTGGATCCTGAGTTTCTCAACTTTTTCCTCAATTATCAATTCCTTGATTGCTTTAAGATCTGGAGACTTGATGGAAATCCTCTACTTGTTCCTCCATCTCGCTGTCTATTGTCGCGACGATATCAGATATTTCAGGCACTGGTTTTACTTACTGTCTTGCAGCCTCACTGAACTGTATCGATGCAGCGACCTTGGGTACCCATACCCTCTTCTTCTTTGACGATGATGTCTCAGGACGGAACGTCTTAGTAGAGACATCGGTATGTCGAGGGAGGGTATGCTCCCCATGGTGTAGACTGGCTACAGTGTCAGTTAATCGTCTTGTCTTTCTTTTCGTGATTGCAGAAATGACTGGTAAACCTCTCAGACCCAGTCTTGACTTAATCGGCTAGCGACCTGCAGTCCTGGTGGTGATATGATCGGTGGTGACTATAGCAATATCAACTCGGTTTCCCAAACGGAGCCAGACGAGAACACGGGTAGGTGACTTTATAGTCGACTTATGAGATTTTCTAGCGGACTTAACATCCTTCAAAATTTCATTTTTCATATGAGGGGAAATTGCATGTCCCACTCGTTTAAGTAACTCACTAACAGAACATCCTTCTTTAGTAGCAAGCCTTATGAAGACTGCACTAACTCGGGTGATGGGGATGAATTTCTTTTCCTCCTCACCATGTCCATGAAGTGATGGTAATGCGGCAACAATCTTCTAGATACTCTCATATCCATCAGTATCTGTCAGAGGATGGAATCTACTCCCTCGTAGGAGTGGATAAAATTCCGGTAATACCTCCTCAACTTGATGAGGCTCCTCCTCCTCAGGTGTGTTCTCAGGAGTCTGGGCGTACCTCTTCAACTTGATGAGGCTCCCCCTCAACGGGTGTGTTTCAGGAGTCTGGGCTTTGATGGCCCTCCGAACTCTTCTATTGCGGTTCCTCCTTTGAGTTCGGGTTAATGGTACAGTCCTTGAGTTTGACCCGATCTCAAACAGGGGTGGCAGAACAGTTAATCCTTCAGTCGAATCTTCAACGACCATCACCTCTTTTCCCTTAGCAGTAGCAGGGATAGCAGGCTTTATGACAGCAGCTTTAGCCTTCTTGCAGGCAGGGAAGTCCTGAAGGCAGTTCAAACTGAATTCTGCAGACAGCTCTTGTACTTCCAGAGCAGCGATCTTCATTACCACGAATGGGGCTTTCCCGAGGATAACCTCAAGGTCTTCAAATCCAGCTCCGAACTTGATGGTCGGAGCAACGTTATGGGCACTGCGGTCCGTTGGCAGATTGCAGGAAAAGGTTAGCGTTGGGCAGGCCATCGCAGTGGGCTTTAAAACAGAAAGTTTTAAGGTTAGCTATATGGCTGAAAACCTCGTACTCTTTAATGCAAGCATTGAAAATAGAAGTTAATCTATAGACCGGGCGGGTCTTAATTTACAGGTAATTTTAACATCTTTGTTCAAAAAGGTGTAAAATTTAATTAATACTTCAAAGTGCGTGCAGCACAACACGATTTGGTTTAATTTTCAAAGTAATAAACCAAATTTGGAAGGGAGATGTAAAAAAATTTTAGGACCCAGTGCGGG
>JXCR01144604.1:11559-51062 GCA_002079205.1 Phalaenopsis hybrid cultivar
AACGAAATTGGACGTAGAGGTGTGAAAGGGGATTTGTTCAAATTTGGAATATTTTGTTGTGGAATCCAAAGGAGGAGGAACTAGGGGATGTCATGGATCCAGAGGAGAACCCCGGTGACTTCCCAAGTTATCCTAATGTTTGGCTTTAATTTTGAGGAGAAATATTTAGGTGTTTCATCCTGTCAATTTTATTAGTTAGGGCTTACATTTGTGTGAAATGATCACACAAATAGCCTGAAAGATGTAAGGATTTAGGTTATGACAAACGACAACCTCGGAATCCTAAGACGAGTTAGGGCTTATATTGTATAGCATGGCTATGCAAAGGCCTAAAGATATGGTGAGGGTTTACGTTGCATATACAAGCAAGCTCAAAGTCCTATGGCTTTGTTGTTTAAGTCTAAGAAAGAAAGATTGGTTTAGTTGGGGAAGATAGGTTTTGTTGTTGAAGATGGCCGTGCTGCCCACCATGCTAGCTCCAAGCTCCCTGCTGCAACAAGTTTGAGTTATCTATTGTGTCAAGTTATAACGTCAAATCAGGTGGCCCTATGGTTGAAGTTCTTTCAATTTTATGACGGCATATTAAAGTTGATTAGAGCGACACCGGTTAGGATCCTACGGTTCCCTCGTTCCGGCATCACTATTTTCTATTGGATTCACTTAGTCCAAGTGAACTTACTAAACCCAACTTAATGAGTTCCATAATTTCATTTAAATCGTGGAAAGCTCGTTAGCAACCGTAGGTTACCTCCTCCGAGGGATTCCCGATCATCCGATAGAGACATCTTAATGTTTGTGTGATGTTTGTGATTAAATTTTGAGTTGTTTTATATTTTGAATGTTGTGGCGGTGAACCGTGGGAAGCCTCGTTAGCAACCGTAGGTTTCCTCCTCCGAGGGATTCCCGATTATCCAATAGAGACGTCTTAATTTAGTTGAAGTTGTAGTTTTAGTCGAATTGAAGGGTTAATTTGAGGGAATTTTGAACTTTAATCAATTTGGTCATGTTGGGCTAAGCTTGGGTCTAGCTTGGGTTAGCCTTTGGCTAAGTCCAAATTGATTGTTATAAATGGTCAATAGAGACCTCATGAAGAGTTTTCAACATGAATTGGATGCCAATTTGGAGGTTAAGGCAATCAATTGGGTGGAATTTGGGGACTTAGCTAATTTGGGGCTAAATTTGGGAATTTTGGATTTAAGCCAAAATCAAATGGATTTGAGACTTCACCAAGGTAAATTGATGGTTGATTTTGATGTATATGAATGTTATAAAGATTTTACAACATTAATTGAGGTCAATTGACTAGGCTAAGGGTTCAATTTGGTGAGAGTAGGTCATATGATTAAAATTGGGGTTTTGATCCAAATCAAAATTGGGTTCAAATCATGGACCAATTGAGCTTGGATTTGGTTTAATTTGATCATATCAAAAGTGAATTTGAGTTTAGGATGGGAATTAAAGTCAATTAAGATCAAATTGATGGACATTTGAATTGGATTTGGGGAATTTGGGCCCTTAAAGGCAAATTTGGGGGTTTTGGTTAAAGATGGTCAAATTGGCCAAATTGGGTCATGTGGTTGTTGAGAGAAATGAAATTGGGAATATTTAGAATTTATTGGGATTTCATGGGAGTTTTTGTAATTTTTGGGATTTTGAGCTATGGAGGGGTATTTTGGTAATGTGAGGGTGTTTTAGGGGTAAAAGGTCAAGATGGGTATTTTGGTAGAGTTGAGGTACCAATCATCACCCAATTGTTTTAGGGTAAAAGGCCAAGATGGGTATTTTGGTAAGAGTTGAGGTACCAATCATCACCAATAAGCCAAAAGCAATGGAAACCCTATTTTGGGCCCTCTATGTAGTGGTCTTAGCTAAACCATAGCCCTAGGGCTAGTAGGTTTAGGGGACCATCTACATGAGTATCCCAAAAAGATCAATGGATCTAGGCTAGAAATTTGAGTTCAGGGTTGTGAGTGATTGTGGGTGCAGATGAGTGTAGTGAGTGTAGTGAATGCCTTAGCTCCAGACCAACACCTAGGGTTAACCTTAGGGTCCAGCAGTCCTAAGGGTGACTCATCTTGAGTTTCCCCCATAGTGACCCTAGGCTACTAAAAAGGAAAACTAAACCTCAACCAAAATTGAGGTCAACAGTATCATTAGAAGAAATTTATGAAATTATCCAAAAAATTTCATAATTCTGAATTTGGGGGACATTTTGTTGTTGATAAAATAACATACAAAATTTTACAATCTGGATTCTATTGGACTACAATTTTTAGAGATGTTAATGCTTATATCAAAACTTGTGATAGATGTGACGAGTAGGCAATATTTCTAGAAGAAATGAGATGCCCCTCAATTATATGCTAGAAAATAAAATATTTGATGTTTGGAGATTAGAATTCATGGGACCATTTATACCATCTTTAAGAAATTTATATATTCAGTTAGTAGAGGACTATGAATCCAAATGGATAGAAGTTGTTGCTTTACTTCGATGTGATGCTCAGTGTTACAAAATTTTTAAAAAACAACATTTTTTATAGATTTGGGATGTCGAGAGTTATCATTACTGATGGGGGAAGTCATTTCAAAAATGTCATAATGGAAAAGTTATTAATGAAATATCATATAAATCATAGGATTGTTACTGCTTATCATCCTCAGACAAGTGGTTTGGCTGAATTATCCAATCGGAAAATTAAAAGAATTATGAAATAGATCTTTGAATCGAACAAAAATGGATTGGTCAGTTAAACTTGACTATGCTTTGTGGGCTTATAGGACTGCATACAAAGTCTTATAGGAATGTCCTCATATAGGTTAATATTTAGAAAAACTTGTCACTTACTAGTTGAACTTGAGCATAAAGCATTTTGGGCGATTAAAGAGTTCAATTATAATTTGAAAGATGCTGGTGGGAAAAGGTTATTGCAATTAAATGAGCTTGAAGAGATAAGGAATGAATCTTAAGAGAGTGTCAAGATTTATAAAGAAAAGATGAAGATGTGACATGATCGAATGATTCTTACTAAAAATTTTCAGCCAGGGCAACAAGTTTTGCTATTTAATGCAAGGTTAAGATTATTTCTAGGAAAACTTAAGTCTAGGTGGATATGCCCATTTGTTGTGATAAAAGTTTATCCTTATGGAGTAGTGGATATTAAAGATCCTAAGTCTGAGAAAATATTTAAAGTTAATGGACATATACTGAAACCTTATTTTATAGGGGATTGGCATAAAAGTAATGATAGAATGATGTTGGGTCAACCAGAATAAGCACTTGTTACGTCGAGCTGATGAAGTAAAACCAAGCACTCTGTGGGAGGCAACCCATAGTTATCCGTTTTTTTTTATTGTTGTTTTGTGTGTGATTAAGAAAATTGGGGTAGTATTTTTGAAACTATTATGTGTTAGTAAAGGTTTTAAGACTTTATTTAGTGACGAAGGCATGTTAGAATAAGAATTTGGTTAAGTTGACTAGTGCAAAAATGTGCACTGACGCTTAAGCGCCAGATCCGACGCTTAAGCACGACAGTTTAAACAGATGTATGAAATTAATATTTTAGAAGGTTTAACTGATAATTAGTTTGTAAAAATGTGCCAAGGTAGTTTCTAAACGTGTTTAGGAGTTATTAGAAGGATTTAGGCCTATAAATAGAAGGGTTTTGTGAAGGAATTTCACCCAGATCATTTCTAGCCCTAAAAGTCTAAGAGAGAGTGAGATTTAGAGAAGATTTCTTCATGAGAGAAGGATTTGAAGAAAAAGAAAGAAACCATGAGGAAAAGGTTCATTAGTCAAAGTGCACAAGAGATGTATAACGGTTTCTTAGCCGTTAGTATTGAAGGAATATCAGAGAAAATCAACAAAATGGAAAATACTATGGCTTTATTGAAGACTAAAGTACTTGAGTTTAAATTGGACTACTATATTTCTAAATCTAAATTTTAGTAACTCCTAAAGAAACTCATATACATATCATGCATATTTTGTTTTTGAATATGAAAGTGTCACTTGAAGATAAGTAATATTTTAAGTTTGGGGGATTTTGATACGCCTAAACTATATAATGTTTTTAGAAACATTTTTATTCCTATTTATGAGATATTGCACTTTAATGGAAGGTATTTTTGTATCTTTCTTTCAGGTACAAGTAAAAAGGTGAAAAATGATTATAGGTGTAAAAAAGGATCAAATTTGGAGAAAATAGGTAAAAAATGTGCAAAAGTGTTCTGGCGTCTAAGCGCCGGGTAAACAGAGAAGGCAACACCTAAGCGCCAATGGCAGTTATTGAACGAGTAAATTTGGTTTTTACAAATTTTGAAGAGGGTTTTGAGGCACCTATTAGCTTAATAGGTGGTTACAACGACCATGAACAAAAATTATTGTGAAAGGATGCATCTCTTGGTGAAATACATCGAATGAAGACACATTTTGAAGAGATACAAAGACACCTTTTTGAAAATTATAAAAGAAAGAAGATTAGTACTTTGAAAGAGGTTCTGAAAGTACTGGAAAAGTTTTGAAAGTTCAAAAATTGGGGAGTTAGTTGGAGAGATTTTCAGGCATCAGATATTTATCCTTTTTTTAATTCTAATTTTATATTGAGAGTGTTGTAAAAGAGAAGAGATTTAAAGGAACTTCAAGAGTTTGGTTAAGGACTTAAGATAAGTTTTTATCTTTTATTTTAGACTACTTTTGGCTTTAATTGAGACTTATTGTTGGTTTGACAATGATTTATACTTTTAAACTAAAGTGTGGTTTTGTTTTTTCCATGGTTTTCAAGTAGTTTTCTATTGGATGGAAGTTATGGAGAGTGTTGATCTTTAATGTTGGAAGAAGTTGTGATGATTTAAATCCATGTACTTTATTTACTTCTTAATTTGGCCAATCCAGATGTTTGTTGTGAGAACATGTAAGAACCGGGATGGTATTGTCTCAGTCAACAATTGAAAAGAATCACATGAGTTTGTATGAATGAGAATGTAGTTCATATGATTGAGTGCAAATAAATATAAGAATCACATGAGGTTATATGAATGAGAATGTAGTTCATATGATTGAGTGCAAATAAATAGGAATCGCATGAGGTTGTATGAATGAGAATGTAATTCATATGATTTAGTGCAAATAAATAGGGAAATAATCATTATGGATGTAGACGTCAGGACTTTAAAGTGACAGGTTAAAACCCCTAATTTGGTTTATTGTTTTAGGTTATGATACGAGTTGTTAGCTCAAGGTGGAGGGAATCGAGGGAATTCTAGAGAGAGGGCTAGTATCTTCCCTGCCTAGCCGATCTTCAGAACTATTCAAACTTTAAATTAGCCAATGTTCTTCATCTCTAGTAAGGGTAAAGAATATTATTACTCATATTTGGCACAACACAATTTGCATACTTCCACAACAGTAAGGGTAAAGAATATTATTGCTCCTATTTGACACAACACAATTTGCATACTTTCACAATAGAATTCCTATACATGGTATCTTCCCTACCTATCTGGTCTTTAGAACTATTCAAACTTTAAATTAGCCAATGTTCTTTATAGCATCTCTAGTAAGGTCGGTCTTCAAAACTATTCAAACTTTAAATTAGCCAATATTCTTTATAGCATCTCTAGTAAGGGCCTAGCCTGTCTTCAGAACTATTCAAACTTTAAATTAGCCAATGTTCTTTATATCATCTCTAGTAAGGGTTCTGCCTAGCCGATCTTCAGAACTATTCAAACTTTAAATTAGCCAATGTTCTTTATAGCAACTCTAGTAAGGGTAAAGAATGTTTTATCTTATTTAACACAACACAATATGCATACATCCACAACATAATTCTTATACTTACTACTGATTCATGATAAGGAGAATGTTATTTTCATATTTAGTGTTTTTCTTCTACAAAAACTCAAGTTATCTTTTTAAGTTTGTTATGTTTTTGTCAAAATATTAAAATTACCATTCTTTAAACTTTCTTTACTACAAAAATGTCTTTAGTTTAAATAATTATCTTTTTAAAAACAGAAAGTTTTTCAAAAAGTGCATATTGCATATCAACCAGGTTGTCGTCTATGTGTGAGGTAGATGGATAACTTTTACTCCTACACAGATCAATGAATTATATATGATCGAGAATGTTCATGTCTGCCATTATTCCAACTTCGCCCCGACGAGAAACCAGATGAATGAAATTTAGCATTATTTAATGGACGAAACTAAAGACTGGAAAATTAAAGAAAACGAGTATGTTAGCTTTTCTACGACACTTATAGATCTCGTTTCTAAACACTAGCACTTCTTCATTTCAGCAAAACTATTACCGAAGATGAGGATCGGTAAAGTTTCGAAGGAAAGTGCTATTCTGAATTATTGCATCCAAATGGGATTGTTAATCGATATTGGATCTATAATTGTGAAGTCTGTTTTGGGTCTGATCGTTCATGGATCAACTTGTGGGTTTGGACATCCTTCAACAATTTTCTTACTTTGCAGTCAGTTTCAAGTATCTTATGAAAATTAGGAAAATGTACTTCTACCTTGGAAGCCCTTGGACCCAACTGAGGGATTCCCAGCCAATGAATATGAAAATGATATGACTATTATGGTAGATCAATCGTCACAGAATTCACTGCCTATTCAACATTTAGTTCCGGACAAAACACTAGTGATCCTGCGCAGAATCGAGAAATTGGAGAAGGAGGTACAAAATGTTATGAATGCAATTAATAATATCTCTAATTTCTTCGATCATCTAGACTGGAGGATGAAAGAAAAATTTGATCTCTGGACATATCGAAGACAGTTTAATACTGCTAATGAGAAAGATGAAACTGATAGAAGAGGACTCTACTGAAGAATTTCCATACCGACCCTTCTATAACCTCTTCGTTCATGTTAAGAGGATTCCACTGAAGAATTTCCATTCTGACCCTTCTACAACCTCTTCGTTCATGTGCAAGGG
This sequence comes from Phalaenopsis hybrid cultivar, assembly GCA_002079205.1. Taxonomy (NCBI): domain Eukaryota; kingdom Viridiplantae; phylum Streptophyta; class Magnoliopsida; order Asparagales; family Orchidaceae; genus Phalaenopsis; species Phalaenopsis hybrid cultivar. Next base: position 18,513 of record JXCR01144604.1, read on the forward strand.
TGATCTCAGAGGAGAATCTAGCACTGAATCTGAAGAATAGTAGATTTACCTTGCTACCTGTGAAATCTAGCACTGAATCTGAAGAATAGTAGATTTACCTTGCTACCTGTCTGTATATGTGTGTAATTTGGTTTGAACTTTATGTTTGCTTTCAAATTTTGCTTTTAGATCTTTGTATAGTTGAGACTGAGCATAGGATGTTTGTTTTCAGTGTTTTGAGTATTGTGGCTTGGATTGTGACGCTGAATTGATGTATTAAGGTTGAAAAAATATCAAACTTAGGTGTGTCTTGTAACGTATATTGTAACCCTTTGAATTTATATATAATTGTGATGTTTTGTGTTGTGAAAGTTTATTTGGGATAAGTACATCATTTAATCCCTTAAAATTATGTCTATAATGATTGAACGGATGTCGTTGAGGCTTGAAATTGATCGAAATTGCAAAAATCCGGAAATTGAACCAATTCAATAGAGCTCGCCGACGATGCCCTTGACGCCACCGACGGCGGACTTTTCCCGATACTTAAGATATCAATCTAATAAAGCTCGCTGACGGCACTGAAGACCTCACCAACGGTGAGATCCCGAAAAAAACACCTTTAACCGCAATTTTGACCAATCAACTGCCACTATTCATCATCCCCTTCCCCTAAAAAAACAAAAATTTTGACCTAGGGCTTGAGAGATCTTGGATTTGGGGGCGATTTCAAGGCATTTAGAAACCGGAATTGACCATCACTTGGTAAGAGCATCACTCCAAACTAAAAATATTTGATTTTCACAATGAACTTCTTCCACATTAAGAAGATTCAAAAAATTTGAGAATGTGAAGAAAATATTGAGAAGAAATTCATGGAATTTAGTTTTGAACTCTTAGAATCACTCTTGGAAGCCATTATTTGCATATTTGAAGTATATTTTGGAATTTTTCTATAATTTTGATTAGATTAAAATGACTAGATGACAAAAGAGGTGACTTGAGATTGACGAGTCTCACTTCGTCAATGCGATTGCTCAATTGAGGTTTACTTAAGTATTTGAAGGAAGGAAATGTATACAAGATCGAGTTTTTGAGAGTTCGAGAGGAGAAATTGAACGAGTTATTACCGAGCGAATGTGTGAAAACTTCTGTTATACCACCAATAAGGCTGCTGCTAATATTGTAAAAGAATTTTATGCCAACGTGTTCTATTCTGAGGATGGAATCGTTCAAGTGCGGGGATGTTTTGTTGAATTTAGTGCCGCCCGCATTAACTCCTTTTACAAAGTCCCAGACTCCTGCAACTGCCATTATGAAACTTTCAGTACAATGGAATGCCCTCTGAATGATGTGAATAACTTTCTCACTGATGGGAATGGAACATGGAAGATAAAACAACGAGAACGGATAAATTTTTCTGTTTCCATGTTGAATGTCACATCTAAAGCGTGACACTATTCTATTTCCTCTACTCTGTTACTGACCTATCATCATAATAAGGTACCAAGAGATAGAGCTATTCTAAATTTCTGTATTCAGAATAATAGAAATATAAATGTGGGGAGAATCATTTTTAAGAATATATTGACCACGATAAGGAGTGAAACAAGCGGAGGTCTGGGACATCCTGATCTCATTTATGCACTTAACCAACTTTCTGGAGTGGAAGCTGGAGATGATGAGGAATGAGTTTACCCTATGAAACCCATTAGTAGGGTTAATTTGAAGACATATGAATCCCATGAAAAATGAAGAACTGGGAGTAGGAGTCAAGAACCTTCTACTAGTAGAGATATCCCATTTACTAGTTATGACCTTCCACCTTCTAGTTCCCATACCCTGACTGATTTAATGAATGAGTTGAACTTGCAACGAAAGAGTATAGAGTTAAAAAATGAAAGGATTGGAGGTTTAGAACGTAGACATAATTATGATAGTGAGTACCTACAGAGTCATTCGGATTTTGAGATAGCTTATTACGAAGCTTAGGCCCAACACTACAGAGGTGAGCCTGATGTTACTTTTCCTGAATGCCCCCGATATACTCATTATCAGTCCAATCCACTTGGTGACCAAGGACACGAAGATATAGTTTGGGATTTTGACATATGATAGTAGTTGATGTACTTTTACTTTTATTTTTGTGATTTTTTGTAATAGAAATAGATATTTGTGTGTTTGTACTTTCATTTTTATGTTGTAATTGGATAATTTTTAATTTTTGTTATAATTGTTTGGTGTGGTAGTTGAAATTTGTTAAATTATAATGTGATGTGATTTTCATTTTTGTATTTTAATTGTAATTATTTTGTTTAGTATTGTGGATGTGTTAGCAAAATATTATGTTTGTATAATGTTTAGTTTTGTACTTATTTTAAAATTTTATTACCCAGCAAATTATCTAATGATTTATATGTATAGATAGCTCCTAATGTTACAGACCAGGTGAAGTAGAAATTGTGAAAAGGACTGCAAAAATTTCAGAATGATGAAAATGTCTAAAATACTAAGGTATGACTTACATTTAGAATTTTTCTTTCCACCTGTATCATTTCATATTAAAAAATTTAAGTTTGGGGGAGGGAAGAAAGAGATTAACTATTAGATGTTCTCAATTTAAATATTTTTAATAATTATTAATTTGATTTTATGTAGTGAATTTAATTCAGATAACTATATTTTGTAGATATTTAAATATTATGGTAGATTTAAAGGAATATTTTTGTAATGAAAATTAATTTTGTGGATTAAGATATTTAGTATAAGAGAATAAGACCATAGTTAACTATTTAAAGTAAAGAAAACTATATTTTGAAATGTTAAGAATATGAAAATTCATTTGAGAAGAAAAGATTGGGGCTCAATGATGTAAAATATATGAAATATTTATAAGTTAAAGGAATGCTTTGAGTTTCAAATTTAAGGAAAGAAAGTTAATGTTTAAAATCATTGAAGGCTATCCAGATATAGTAATCCTCACTTGAAAAAGGAAAAAGAAAGGATTGACAACAATCTCTGAAAAGAAAAGAAAAATATATTGGATTGAAAGCAATCCAAATGAAAAAGAGAAAAGAAAAGAAAGAAAAAAATATGAAAGTGATGAGAAGCTTGAAGAGATGCCTAATCAAAAATTGACTTCACTAGACCTACCTAAAGGGAAAACCTAAATACATTCTTGAACTTATATTTATAGATTAGCATCTTTTACTAATAGTGTTCTCATGAAGTTCCTATCATTTGAATATTCTAAGTGACTTGGTATTAAACATATAATCATTCTTGAAATGAATAGAAGACTAGAACTCTTAAACTTGAAGACTAGATAATTACAACATACATTCATTCTTGAAATGAATAGAAAACTAGAACTCTTAAACTTGATGACTAGACAATCTTGTACCTATAGAGTTAATTTAATTACTTAATTTTTTTCTAAAAATCTCACTATGATATTCACTTAAATCAAACTTATAGTATTTCTGAATTAAAACTTTACTACAATGGATCATAACTTTTATGTAGTAATAAATTTACTTGAGGACAAATAATAGTAAAGTTTGGGGGATTTTGACCAAATGAANTATTAGATCTTTTACTAGTTGTGTTCTCATGAAGTTCCTATCATTTGAATATTCTCAGTGACTCGATATTACAACATATAGTCATAGTTCAAATGAATAGGAAACTAGAACTCTTAAACTTGATGACTAGATAATCTTGTAGATACAGAGTTAATTTAATTACTTGAATTTTTTCTGAAAATCTCACTATGATATTTACTTAAATCAAACTTATAGTATTTCTGAATTAAAATATTACTACAATAGATCATAACTTTTATATAGTACTAAAATTACTTGAGGACAAGTATTAGTTAAGTTTGGGGGATTTTGACCAAAGAAAAATATGTTTAGATTTTCATACTTATTTTACACTATTTTTTATGATACTGCACTTTAAAGAAAGATATTTTTGATGTTTTGTTGCAAGTATGATGAATTATGGTCATTGGAGCAAAAAATGCAAAAAGGAGCGAATTTGGAGCTAAAAAGACCAAAATGTTAAGATTTGAACTAGAGCACCGACAGCGAGCCCAACAGCGCCGACGGTGAGATTTTCCCGAGACTTTAGACAAATAATTTAGAAGGCCTGCCGACGGCGCCCTCGAGGCCGCCGACAGTGAGATCGATGGTTATTTCCAAAGGTGCATTGAATGTGGACGATTTTTGGAGGGATACTTAGGCAACTCTTAGGAAAACTCTTTTACAACTTTAAAAGAATATTTTAGCCGAAAATTAGAGGATGATCTAGAGTTCGAGGAGTTTGAAGGTTAAAACAACGTCCAAGAGCCCCAGTAGTGTGTAGAGAGTTTACTTTAGAGTTAGATTGTGAGGAATTCTTCGAGAGATTGTAAGAGTGGAGGGAAAATGAGAGATTTCTTCCTCCATACCGCTTCGAAGAGGAATTCTGTGTTGTAAAGAAAGGAAGAGATTCAGAGGAACTTTGAGGAGTTTTCTTGGGGAGAAGTTAAAGATAAGTGTTATTTACTTGTTGTAGTTTGTATGACTTTGATTTTATACATGAATTTCGAGTTTTGTTGTGTCTTCCCCATGAGTTCTGAGTAGTTTTCTCTGTCTTTCTCCTTATCTTGAGATTTGTGAAATGGTGATTTGAATTGGTTGAGCCTTGAAAATGTTAAAAAAGTTGTGATGATCTTTTCGCTTCAATCTTAATTTACTTTCAATCTGGCCAATTGATTTATTTAAATATGTTGAGTTTTACAACTAAAGTGAAGATTACATCCAAAATTCAGGGAGGTCAAAGCCATTGGAAGTTGGGTGAAAATAAATAAGGAAATAATATTATCGGGCGTAGAATTGGAGATTTTAGAGTGACAGAAATTGGGTGCAAATAAATAGGGAAATGAAATTATCGGGCGTAGAATTGGAGATTTTAGAAAATGACAGACTAAAATCCCCAATTCGGTCAGTTGGGTGCAAATAAATATGGAAAAAAAATTATCGAGCGTAGAATTGGAGATTTTAGAGTGACAGACTAAAATCCCCAATTGGGTGCAAATAAATAAGAAAATAAAATTATTGGGCGTAAAATTGAATATTTTAGAGTGACAGACTAAAATCTCTAATTTGGTCCTATTGTTTGGGTGATGAAGTGTAGATGTTAGCCCTCAGGCGAGGGCAACGTGGGAGCTCCGAAGTCAGAGCCAGTATCCTCCCAGCCTAGCCGCAAATTCAATAACCAAGCATAGGATTAGTCAATGTTTTTTATGTCTGGACCAAAGGGTAAAGAATAGGTATGCTCCTATTTGGCACAATACAATTTGAACTGATTCTCATTCACTATAATTTCTTGACAAGGAGAATGATGTTTTCTTATATATTAAATATCACATTAGATGGGTAAAGAATAGGTATGCTCCTATTTGGCACAATATAAATTGAACTAATTCATTTTATCCAAAATAGGTATGCTCCTATTTGGCACAATACAATTTGAACTGATTCACTTTATCCATTCACTATAGAATAGTTATGCTCCTATTTGGCACAATATAAATTGAACTAATTCATTTTATCCATTCACTATAATTTCTGTGCTCCTATTTGGCACAATACAATTTGAACTGATTCACTTTATCCATTCACTATAATTTCTTGGGAGAAAGATGCTTTCTTATATTGAATATCACATTTAAACTCTCATTAGTATCATTCGTTATTTAATAGGAGAAGGATGTTTTCTTATATATTGAATATCACATTAAAATCTTTATTAGTACAATTAGTTACTTTCTTATATATCGAATATCACAATTACACCCTATTTTCTATCATTAGTTACTTATTAGTTATTAAAATTATCTATGAAAGATGCCTTCTTATATATTGAATGTCACATTAGAAACTTTATTAGTATAATTAGTTATTTAAGAGTTATTAAAATTACATATTTATTTCAATTGTCNAGATGAAAATAGCTGATATTAAAGGAATCATTCCTTCAATCTGTATGCATAAAATTTTATTCAAAGATCAACAGAAACGAAGAACTGATCCTTAAAGGAGATTGAATTCTATGATGAAAGAAGTGGATAAGAAAGAAATTATAAAATGGTGAGATGCGAGAATAATATATCCTTTTCATATAGTGCTAGGGAGAGTCCAATTCACTGTGTTCTGAAGAAAGGAGGTGTAACTCTAGTGACAAGTGAGCATAATGAGTTAAAATCAACAAGCATAGTCACTGGATGGCAAATCTGCATATATTATAGAAAATTAAATTCTTCCACCTGGAAGGATCATTTTCCTTTAACCTTTTTAGAGCAAATGTTAGGTAGATTGGCTGGGAACAGATATTTTATTTTTCTAGATGGATATAATGATTATCACCAAATATCTATTACCCTTGAGGATTAAGAGAAAGCAACATTTACTAGTCCTTATGGAACTTTTGCTTTTCGGTGAATGCCTTTTGGATTATGTAACACAGCTGCAACAATTCAAAGATGTATGATGCCAATTTCTCATGATTAGATTGAAAAAGGGATTGAAGTTTTTATGGAAGATTTTTCTATATTTGGAACTTCCTTTGAAATATGTTTAAATCAATTAGAGAAAGTTCTAGAATGTTGTGAAAAGACTAATCTCATTTTGAACTGGGAGAAATGTCAGATTATGGTTGCAAGAGGAATTTTTCTTGGACATAAAATTTCAGAAAAAGCATTGAAGTAGATCCTACAAAAATTTAGGTTATATCGAACCTACCTCCACCTACTACTGTAAGAGGAGTTGGGAACTTTTTAAGACATGTTGGATTCTACAAGCGATATATGAAAGATTTTTCAAGAATTACTAAGCCTTTATGCCAACTTCTAGAAAAAGTTGTAAGGTTTGAATTCAACCAAGATTATCTTAAAGCATTTGAAACTTTAAAGGAAAAATTGATCACTCCTCTTAAAAATGTTTCAGTGGACTAGGAGAAACCTTTTCAATTTTTGTTTGATGCTAGTGATATTCTTACAAGCTAGTGAAAATGCGACAATTTATAAGGAAAAAATGAAAGAATTNTTGTAAGAGGAGTTGGGAGATTTTTAGGACATGTTGGATTCTACAAGCGATATATCAAAGATTTTTCAAGAATTACTAAGCCTTTATGCCAACTTCTAGAAAAAGATGTAAAGTTTGAATTTAACCAAGATTGTCTTAAGGCATTTGAAACTTTAAAGGAAAAATTGATCACTGCTCTTAAAAATGTTTCAGTGGACTAGGAGAAACCTTTTCAATTATTGTTTGATGCTAGTGATATTCTTACAAGCTAGTGAAAATGCGACAATTTATAAGGAAAAAATGAAAGAATTGCATGATTGAAAGATAATAAAATGAGAATTTGAACCTGAACAGGAAGTTTTATTATATAATATAAGATTAAAATTATTTCCTAGAAAATTGAAGTCTAGTTGGAAAGGGCCATTCAGAGTTAAAAAAATTTATCCTTATAGAGCAGTCAATATTGAAGATCCTAGAACTGGAAGAATATTTAAAGTGAATGGGCACAGATTGAAATTTTATTTTGATAGTCAAAGACCAAATGCTAAAGAGACTATCATGTTGGATCACCCAGAATAAGATTGGGAAAGTCGGGCCGATGACATTAAACCNAATTTAAATTTTATTTTGATAGTGAAAGACAAAATGCTAAAGAGACTATCATGTTGGATCACCCAGAATAAGATTGGGAAAGTCGGGCCGATGACATTAAATCAATCGCTTTGTGGGAGGGAACCCATATGTATCATTATTTATTTTTTAGTTTTTATTAAAAATCTTATATGTATGTTTATGTTTATGTTTTCATGTAATCCATGTATTTGAGAAAAATGTTTAGAAACATCTTTATTTACCAAATGTTGTGAAAAGACTGAGAATTTATTGATCGAAATCAAAATGACCAAATTTTTAGAACTGGTGCATGATGCGTTGAATTCTAGAGAGCTGGCACATGATGCGCCGATTAGTGCATGATGTTCCAGATCGGTGCTTGATGTGCCGCGGAGATGAAAATGACTTCAAACATTTCAAATGACAGTTTTTGGCAATTTTTTGTGGGGACACCTTCAAATAACTCCTATAAACTGACTCCAAGACATATTTTAGGGGGGAAAATGAGGGAAGGGTCAATACTTTTCAATTCTTATGGCCTCCCACTCTAGAAAATCTGCTAGATCAAGAATTTTTAACCAAAGAAAGTTTATCAATTTCGACGCACAGTAGTTGCATGATCAAGTTAAAATGAAGAAGAGGCTCATCAAAGAGAGGAGATTTGTGAATCGAGGATTCAAAATGTCGATTACTCGAGTTAAAGAAGTTTTTGCGTAGAGGCATTGGGAAGTGCTTTGCTACACTACTGCCGCTGTAGTTGTCCCTATGGTGAAATAATTTTATACAAATTTTCATGGGATTAACCAAGGAATGATCTATGTACGAGGAATGTTTGTGCAGTTCACTCCATCGAGAATCAACAAAATGTTTATGATCGAGAACATGCCTTTCTGCCACTATGCAAATTTTACCCGTACAAGAGACAGCATGAATAAACTCTACCATTACCTTACGGATGAAGATGCTAATTGGAAAGCCCGAGATGATGGGAATGTGAGTTTTTCTTCATCATTATTAAATTGTACTTCAAATGCATGACATTTATTAATTTCCTCAAAATTACTACCTACTATGAAAATTAGTAAGGTCACTAAGGAGAGTGTTATCCTGAACTACGGTATTCAATCTGGAAACATGTTGATATTGGAATCATAATTGTATAATCAATTTTTTGTTTGATCGTGAATGAATCTGCAACCAGATTGGGACATCCATCTACTATTTTTCCAACTCTGCAGTCACTTGCAAGTACCTTATTAAAGTTGGGAGAAATTACTACTGCCTTGGAAGCTGATGGATCCTGAAGTCTACTGTTGCTGCATTGGAATGGGAGATGAAAATGATATGAATGTACTAATGGATCAATGATCCCAAAATTCATCACCTATTTAGCCTTATTAAAACTCAAGTGCACTTTCAAAGAGAATCGAGAAGATAGAGAAAAAGGTGCATAATCTTATGCATGCAATTGAGAATATTTCTGAAATGTTGGATAACCTGGATTGGAGACTCAAGGAACATTTTGAACATACAGGGCGTATTGAAGACGGTCTGGTAAGTATGTTAAAAAAGCATGTGATTAATTCAATTCGAGGCTAAAAATAACACAAATTTTCAAAAAAAATAAACTTATATTAATTCCCAAACAAGTACAAACACCTTTAACACTTAGTTCTCTCTCCAAATATTCTTGGATGAGAAAATTTTCCGAAGTACAAAACACTTAACACACATTTACAATTAAACACATAAGTGACACAAACACTAAACACAAGACATAAACACTAACACACATAAAAACATGACTCCAAACACACAATTCCTAACATTTAACATAATGTCACNTCCAGATCGGTGCTTGATGTGCCGCGGAGATGAAAATGACTTCAAACATTTCAAATGACAGTTTTTGGCAATTTTTTGTGGGGACACCTTCAAATAACTCCTATAAACTGACTCCAAGACATATTTTAGGGGGGAAAATGAGGGAAGGGTCAATACTTTTCAATTCTTATGGCCTCCCACTCTAGAAAATCTGCTAGATCAAGAATTTTTAACCAAAGAAAGTTTATCAATTTCGACGCACAGTAGTTGCATGATCAAGTTAAAATGAAGAAGAGGCTCATCAAAGAGAGGAGATTTGTGAATCGAGGATTCAAAATGTCGATTACTCGAGTTAAAGAAGTTTTTGCGTAGAGGCATTGGGAAGTGCTTTGCTACACTACTGCCGCTGTAGTTGTCCCTATGGTGAAATAATTTTATACAAATTTTCATGGGATTAACCAAGGAATGATCTATGTACGAGGAAAGTTTGTGCAGTTCACTCCATCGAGATTCAACAAAATGTTTATGATCGAGAACATGCCTTTCTGCCACTNGCTAGATCGGTGCTTGATGTGCCGCGGAGATGAAAATGACTTCAAACATTTCAAATGGCAGTTTTTGGCAATTTTTTGCGGGGACACCTTCAAATAACTCCTATAAACTGACTCCAAGACATATTTTAGGGGGGGAAATGAGGGAAGGGTCAATACTTTTCAATTTCTATGGCCTCCCACTCTAGAAACTCTACTAGATCAAGAATTTTTAACCAAAGAAAGTGTATCAATTTCGACGCACAGTGGTTGCATGATCGAGTTAAAATGAAGAAGAGGCTCATCAAAGAGAGGGGATTTGTGAATCGAGGATTCAAAACGTCGATTACTCGAGTTAAAGAAGTTTTTGCGTAGAGGCATTAGGAAGCGCTTTGCTACACTACTGCCGCTGTAGTTGTCCCTATGGTGAAATAATTTTATACAAATTTTCATGGGATTAANGCAGGATTTAATAATTTGCAATGTAAGGAGAAAAATTTATCGATGAAAGAATTGATATTGCAAATGGGAAGTCAATTACAGAGCTAAGGAGCTGTAATTAGAAACATGGAAAATCAATTGGGATGTGTTGCTACTATACTTAGCAATAGACCTCCGTNTCAGGATTTAATAATTTGCAATGTAAGGATAAAAATTTATCGATGAAAGAATTGATATTGCAAATGGGAAGTCAATTACAGAGTCAAGGAGCTGTAATTAGAAACATGGAAAATCAATTGGGATGTGTTGCTACTATACTTAGCAATAGACCTCCGTGAACATTTGCTAGTAATATTGAAGTAAATCCTAAAGACCAAATCAAGGAGCAAATTAAAGTTATTAAATTGAGAAGTGGAAAAGAATTAGAAGAAAGAGTTCAACGAGAAGTTGAAATAGAAAAATATGAGGTGGAAAATGAAAATTCTGGCGAAGATTTTCATTGTGAGTCTGAAAGTCTTATTAAACCAATGAAAATCACTGTAAAAAGACTACCACCTCCATTTTCTCAAAGATTGAAGCAGGAGTATAGATATAATTAATTTTTGAAATTTTTTGAAATTTTAAGGAAATTGATAATAAATATTCCATTTGTTGAAGCTTTGGAACAAGTGTCAAGCTATCTAAATTTCTTGAAGGATATACTTAATAAGAAAAGGAAGTTTGTAGATGATGAGGTTGTTGCACTTAGTGAAGAGTGTACTGCTATAATTCAAAAGAAGATTCCTGTAAAACTTAATGATCTTCAAAGTTTTAAAATTCCTTCTGCTGTTGGGGAATGATTTTATGAAAAATCTTTATGTGATTTAGGATTCAGTATNGCGCTATAATTCAAAAGAAGATTCCTGTAAAACTTAATGATCTTCGAAGTTTTAAAATTCCTTCTGCTGTTGGGGAATGATTTTATGAAAAATCTTTATGTGATTTAGGATTCAGTATTAATCTTATGTTGTTATCAATTTTTAAAAGATTGGGCTTAGGAGATATTTCACCTACAACCATAACTCTTCAGTTAGTTGATCATTTGATTACCTATCCAAAAGGAGTTATAGAAGATGTTTTAGTAAAAGTTGATAAATTTATCTTTTCTGTGGACTTTGTTGTATTAGATNCTGTTATCAATTTTTAAAAGATTGGGCTTAGGAGATATTTCACCTACAACCATAACTCATCAGTTAGCTGATCGTTTGATTACCTATCCGAAAGGAGTTATAGAAGATGTTTTAGTAAAAGTTGATAAATTTATCTTTTCTGTGGACTTTGTTGTATTAGATATGTAGAAAGATAAAGAAATTCCTATTATTTTAGGAAGACCATCCCTAGCCACTGGAAGAGCTTTGATAGATGTGCAGAAATGAGAACTAGCTATGAGAGTTAGTGATCAAGAAGTTACATTTAAAATTACAAAATCAATGAGATACCATGCAAAAGAATAAGAGATCGAATGCTTCAAAATGGATATTAATGAGTATTTAAGCTGTGAATATTTCAAAAAGACATACGAAAGCAAATTTGAAAAGGAATATATGGAATATCAAGATGAGGATAAAANAAAAATCAATGAGATACCATGCAAAAGAATAAGAGATCGAATGCTTCAAAATAGATATTAATGAGTATTTAAGCCGTGAATATTTCAAAAAGACATACGAAAGCAAATTTGAAAAGGAATATATGGAATATCAAGATGAGGATAAAATCCAAGATGATTCAATGGAAGTGAGTACGGAAGAACTGAAATATGTTCAGGAAAAATTTGAAATGTTAGATCCTGTAGAAAATGACAAAAATTTGATTTCATCAATTAAGAAACCCCTTGAACTAGAATTGAAAACACTTTCTACACATTTGAAGTATCCATTCTTAGGAGATTCATCTACACCACCTTTCATAGTATCCTCAGAACTAACTGATGTCAAGAACAACAGTTGTTAGAAACTTTGAAAATATATAAGAAAGCTTTTGGATGAACATAGCTGATATTAAAGGAATCATTCCTTCAATTTGTATGCATAGAATTTTATTCAAAGATCAACAGAAACCAAGAACTGATCCTCAAAGGAGATTGAATCCTATGATGAAAGAAGTGGTTAAGAAAGAAATTATAAAATGGTTAAATGTGGTAATAATATATCCTATTTCAGACAGTGCTAGGGAGAGTCCAATTCACTGTGTTCTGAAGAAAGGAGGTGTAACTCTAGTGACAAGTGAGCATAATGAGTTAAAATCAACAAGCATAGTCACTGGATGGCAAATCTGCATATATTATAGAAAATTAAATTCTTCCACCTGGAAGGATCATTTTCCTTTACCCTTTTTGGAGCAAATGTTAAATAGATTGGCTGGGAACAAATATTTTATTTTTCTAGATGGATATAATGATTATCACCAAATATATATTACCCTTGAGGATTAAGAGAAAGCAACATTTCCTAGTCCTTATGGAACTTTTGCTTTTCGGTGAATGCCTTTTGGATTATGTAACACAGCTGCAACAATTCAAAGATGTATGATGTCAATTTTTCATGATTAGATTGAAAAAGGGATTGAAGTTTTTATGGAAGATTTTTCTATATTTGGAACTTCCTTTGAAATATGTTTAAATCAATTAGAGAAAGTTCTAGAATGTTGTGAAAAGACTAATCTCATTTTGAACTGGGAGAAATGTCAGATTATGGTTGCAAGAGGAATTTTTCTTGGACATAAAATTTCAGAAAAAGCATTGAAGTAGATCCTACAAAAATTTAGGTTATATCGAACCTACCTCCACCTACTACTGTAAGAGGAGTTGGGAACTTTTTAAGACATGTTGGATTCTACAAGCGATATATGAAAGATTTTTCAAGAATTACTAAGCCTTTATGCCAACTTCTAGAAAAAGTTGTAAGGTTTGAATTCAACCAAGATTATCTTAAAGCATTTGAAACTTTAAAGGAAAAATTGATCACTCCTCTTAAAAATGTTTCAGTGGACTAGGAGAAACCTTTTCAATTTTTGTTTGATGCTAGTGATATTCTTACAAGCTAGTGAAAATGCGACAATTTATAAGGAAAAAATGAAAGAATTGCATGATCGAAAGATAATAAAATGATAATTTGAACCTGAACAGGAAGTTTTATTATATAATATAAGATTAAAATTATTTCCTAGAAAATTGAAGTCTAGTTGGAAAGGGCCATTCAGAGTTAAAAAAATTTATCCTTATAGAGCAGTCAATATTGAAGATCCTAGAACTGGAAGAATATTTAAAGTGAATGGGCACAGATTGAAATTTTATTTTGATAGTCAAAGACCAAATGCTAAAGAGACTATCATGTTGGATCACCCAGAATAAGATTGGGAAAGTCGGGCCGATGACATTAAACCAATCGCTTTGTGGGAGGGAACCCATATGTATCATTATTTATTTTTTAGTTTTTATTAAAAATCTTATATGTATGTTTATGTTTATGTTTTCATGTAATCCATGTATTTGAGAAAAATGTTTAGAAACATCTTTATTTACCAAATGTTGTGAAAAGACTGAGAATTTATTGATCGAAATCAAAATGACCAAATTTTTAGAACTGGTGCATGATGCGTTGAATTCTAGAGAGCTGGCACATGATGCGCCGATTAGTGCATGATGTTCCAGATCGGTGCTTGATGTGCCGCGGAGATGAAAATGACTTCAAACATTTCAAATGACAGTTTTTGGCAATTTTTTGTGGGGACACCTTCAAATAACTCCTATAAACTGACTCCAAGACATATTTTAGGGGGGAAAATGAGGGAAGGGTCAATACTTTTCAATTCTTATGGCCTCCCACTCTAGAAAATCTGCTAGATCAAGAATTTTTAACCAAAGAAAGTTTATCAATTTCGACGCACAGTAGTTGCATGATCAAGTTAAAATGAAGAAGAGGCTCATCAAAGAGAGGAGATTTGTGAATCGAGGATTCAAAATGTCGATTACTCGAGTTAAAGAAGTTTTTGCGTAGAGGCATTGGGAAGTGCTTTGCTACACTACTGCCGCTGTAGTTGTCCCTATGGTGAAATAATTTTATACAAATTTTCATGGGATTAACCAAGGAATGATCTATGTACGAGGAATGTTTGTGCAGTTCACTCCATCGAGAATCAACAAAATGTTTATGATCGAGAACATGCCTTTCTGCCACTATGCAAATTTTACCCGTACAAGAGACAGCATGAATAAACTCTACCATTACCTTACGGATGAAGATGCTAATTGGAAAGCCCGAGATGATGGGAATGTGAGTTTTTCTTCATCATTATTAAATTGTACTTCAAATGCATGACATTTATTAATTTCCTCAAAATTACTACCTACTATGAAAATTAGTAAGGTCACTAAGGAGAGTGTTATCCTGAACTACGGTATTCAATCTGGAAACATGTTGATATTGGAATCATAATTGTATAATCAATTTTTTGTTTGATCGTGAATGAATCTGCAACCAGATTGGGACATCCATCTACTATTTTTCCAACTCTGCAGTCACTTGCAAGTACCTTATTAAAGTTGGGAGAAATTACTACTGCCTTGGAAGCTGATGGATCCTGAAGTCTACTGTTGCTGCATTGGAATGGGAGATGAAAATGATATGAATGTACTAATGGATCAATGATCCCAAAATTCATCACCTATTTAGCCTTATTAAAACTCAAGTGCACTTTCAAAGAGAATCGAGAAGATAGAGAAAAAGGTGCATAATCTTATGCATGCAATTGAGAATATTTCTGAAATGTTGGATAACCTGGATTGGAGACTCAAGGAACATTTTGAACATACAGGGCGTATTGAAGACGGTCTGGTAAGTATGTTAAAAAAGCATGTGATTAATTCAATTCGAGGCTAAAAATAACACAAATTTTCAAAAAAAATAAACTTATATTAATTCCCAAACAAGTACAAACACCTTTAACACTTAGTTCTCTCTCCAAATATTCTTGGATGAGAAAATTTTCCGAAGTACAAAACACTTAACACACATTTACAATTAAACACATAAGTGACACAAACACTAAACACAAGACATAAACACTAACACACATAAAAACATGACTCCAAACACACAATTCCTAACATTTAACATAATGTCACTCTTCATTTGAAGGAACAAATTCTTGTCTCTCAGTAGTATCTCCAGGAATATAGAGTTGATAAAACGGATGGTGGTGGCGAGCTCTAATACTATCATCTTCGATCCACTTTTGCTTAAGGAACGTCACCTTATCCGCTTCCACTACATAACTGGTATGGCTGAATTACATCTTAAGTTGCCACCCAATATGTCCTAGATGATCATGCGATTCAAGAACATTAGTCTCTAATATAGATAAATTATTCTCCATCTGATTGATCTTCTCCGATATTCCTTCAGTACTAACGGCTAAGAAACTGTTATANAAATTACATCTTAAGTTTCCACCCAATATGTCCTAGATGAGCATGCAATTCAAGAACATTAGTCTCTAATACAGATAAATTATTCTCCATCTGATTGATCTTCTCCGATATTCCTTCAGTACTAACGGCTAAGAAACTGTTATACATCTCCTGTGCACTTTGACTAATGAACTTCTTCATTGTGGCTTCTTCCTTCTTCTTCAAATCCATCTCACATGAAGGCATTTTCTCTAAATCTCTCTCTTTCTTAGACTTTTATGGCTAAAAATAATCCGGGGTGAAATTCCTTCACAAACCCCTTCTATTTATAGGCATGATTCCCCCTCATAACTTCTAGGCACGACTAGAAACTGCCAAGACAAGTTTATTCCAAGTAAATTGCAGNTTGCCAAGACAAGTTTATTCCAAGTAAATTGCAGTTACACCTTCTAAAAATCAAAATTTGCACATGTGACTAAATTGTCGCACTTAAACGCCGGATCTGGTGCTTAAGCGCTAGTGCACATTTATGCACCAATCAACTTAACGTCCAAATTCTCATTTTAACATGTTTAGGTGACTAAATAAAGTCTAAAAATCATTACTAGTACATAATAAACTGAAAAATACTACCCTAAATTTCTTCATCAAACTCAAAACAATAATCAAAGCAAAAACACATTGATAACTATGGGTTGCCTCCTACAAAACGCTTGGTTTTAAGTCGTCAGCCCGACGTAACTAGTGCTCATTCTGGTTGACCCAACATCATTCCATCATTATATTTATGTTGATCCCCTATATAATAAGATTTCAGTCTATTTCCATTCACTTTAAAAATTTTCTCAGAATTAGGATCTTTAAAATCCACAGCTCCATACGGATAAACTTTTATCACAACAAATGGGCCCATCCACCTAGACTTAAGTTTGCCTAGAAATGTCTTAACCTTGCATTATATAGCAATACTTGTTGCCCTAGCTGAAAATTGTTAGTAAGATTCTTTTGATCATGCCACATTTTCATCTTTTCTTTATATATCTTAGCACTCTCAAAAGATTCATTCCTTATCTCTTCAAGCTCATTTAATTGTAAAAATCTTTTCTCACCAGCATCTTTTAAATTATNCTGCCAAGACAAGTTTATTCCAAGTAAATTGCAGTTACACCTTCTAGAAATCAAAATTTGCACATGTGATTAAATTGTCGCGCTTAAACGTCGGATCTGGTGCTTAAGCGCCAGTACCCATTTATGCACCAATCAACTTAACGTCCAAATTCTCATTTTAACATGTTTATGTAACTAAATAAAGTCTAAAAATCATTATTAGCACATAATAAACTGAAAAATACTACCCTAAATTTCTTAATCAAACTCAAAACATTAATCAAAGCAAAAACACATTGATAATTATGGGTTGCCTCCTACAAAACGCTTGGTTTTAAGTCGTCAGCCCGACGTAACCAGTGCTCATTTTGGTTGACCCAACATCATTCCATCATTATATTTATGTTGATCCCCTATATAATAAGATTTCAGTCTATTTCCATTCACTTTAAAAATTTTCTCAGAATTAGGATCTTTAAAATCCACAGCTCCATACGGATAAACTTTTATCACAACAAATGGGCCCATCCACCTAGACTTAAGTTTACCTAGAAATATCTTAACCTTGCATTATATAACAATACTTGTTGCCCTAGCTGAAAATTTTAGTAAGATTCTTTTGATCATGCCACATTTTCATCTTTTCTTTATATATCTTAGCACTCTCAAAAGATTCATTTCTTATCTCTTCAAGCTCATTTAATTGTAAAAATCTTTTCTCACCAGCATCTTTTAAATTATACTTTATCTCTTCAAGTTCATTTAATTGCAATAATCTTTTCTCACCAGCATCTTTCAAATTATAAATGAACTCTTTAATTGCCCATATGCCTTATGCTCAAGTTCAACTGGTAAGTGACAAGTTTCCCAAATATTAGCCTATGTCCAATATGCTTTATGCTCAAGTTCAACTGGTAAGTGATAAGCTTTCCCAAATATGAGTCTCACTAATATTTTTAGCTCAAGTTCAACTGATAAGTGACAAGCTTTCCCAAATATCAGCCTATATGGGGACATTCCTATAGGAGTTCTATATGCAGTCTTATAAGCCCACAAAGAATAGTCAAGTTTGACTGACCAATCAATTTTTGTTGGATTCATAGATTTTTCCATAATTCTATTAATTTCTCGATTAGATAATTCAGCCAAACCACTTGTCTGAGGATGATAAGTAGTAGTAATCTTATGATTTTTATGATATTTTTTTAAAAACTTCTCCATAATAACATTTCTGAAATGACTTCCCCCATCAGTAATGATAACTCTTTGCATCTCAAATCTTCAAAATATGTTCGTTTTAAAAAAAATTGCAACACTTTGAGCATCACATCGAGGTAAAGCAATAGCTTCTATCCATTTGGATACATAATCCATTACTAACATAATATATAAATTTTTGAAATATGGTATAAATGGCCCCATGAAATCTAATTCCCAAACATCAAATATTTCAACTTCTAGCATATAATTATGGGGCATATTATTTCTTCTAAAAATATTGCCTAATCTTTGACATTTATCACAAGTTTTGATATAAGCATTAACATCTCTAAAAATTATAGGCCAATAAAATCTCGATTGTAGAATTTTGTATATTGTTTTATCAACACCAAAATGTTCCCAAAAATTAGAATTGTCCTTTTTGGATAATTTCATAAGTTTCCTCTATGGTACACATCTTTGAATGGTCAAATCCTTTCCTTGTTTATATAAATATGGGTCAACCCAAAAATAAGTCTTTCCTTCAGAAATAATTTTCCTCATTTGTTGGTATGTCAATCTATAGGGTTTAAGATCACTAACAAAATAGTTCACAATGTCGGCATACCATGAAACACACCACTTATTTACAGTGAACAATTTTTCAACTGGAAAATGTTCATCAATTTTTTTTTCAAAACATAGTGGGTTTTTTTTATTCAAACTTGGACAAATGATCAGCAATTTGACTTTCAGTTCCCTTCCGATCTACTATTTCAAAATAAAACTCTATTAAAAAGAGAATCCATCTTATAAGTCTCGGTTTAGTATCCTTCTTCTTCATTAAGTACTTATTAGCAGAATGATCTATATGTACTATACAATGAGTTCCAATCAAATATGATCTAAATTTATCAAAGGCATAAANATCTATAGGGTTTAAGATCACTAACAAAATAGTTCACAATGTCGGCATACCACAAAACACACCACTTACTTACAGTGAACAATTTTTCAACTAGAAAATGTTCATTAATTTTTTTTTTTCAAAACATAGTGGTTTTTTTTTATTCAAACTTGGACAAATGATCAGCAATTTGAATTTCAGTTCCCTTCCGATCTACTATTTCAAAATAAAACTCTATCAAAAGGAGAATCCATCTTATAAGTCTCGGTTTAGTATTCTTCTTCTTCATTAAGTACTTATTAGCAGAATGATCTATATGTACAATACAATGAATTCCAATCAAATATGATCTAAATTTATCAAAGGCATAAACTATTGCTAATAACTCTTTTTTAGTTGTTGTATAATTAATTTGAGTTTCATTAAGATTTTTACTAGCATAGTAAATAACTTTGAAAATTTTATCATATCTTTGTCCTAAAACAGCTCCAATCGCACAATCACTTGCATCACACATAAGTTAAAAAGGTTTTTCCCAATGTGGTGAAACTATAATTGGTGTAGTTATTAATTTTTCTCTTAATAATTTAAAAGCTTTTAGGTATTCCTCATCAAAATTGAAAATTGCATCTTTCTCCAGTAAATGGAATAAAGGCTTAACAATCTTAGAAAAGTCCCTAATATTTTGCCTGTAGAATCCAATATTTCCTAAAAAACTCCTAATTTCCGTTACATCTGTTGGATAAGGTAAATTAGCGATCACTGAAATTTTAGCAGGATCTACTTCCATACCATTTTTTGATATTTGATGACTTAATACAATTCCTCGCTACCAAAAATTGGTGTTTATCTCAGTTAAGGACTAAATTTGTTTCTTTATAGCGCTTAAGAACTTTAGATAAATGTTCTAAACATGAGTCAAATGAANATAAATGGAATAAAGGCTTAACAATCTTCGAAAAGTCCCTAATATTTTGCCTGTAGAATCCAACATGTCCTAAAAAACTCCTAATTTCCCTTACATATGTTGGATAAGGTAAATTAGCGATCACTTGAATTTTAGCAGGATCTACTTCCATACCATTTTTTGATATTTGATGACCTAATATAATTCCTCCTGCTACCATAAATTGACATTTTTCCTAATTAAGAACTAAATGATAACTTAATACAATTGCTACTAAAAATTGGTGTTTATCTCAGTTAAGGACTAAATTTGTTTCTTTACAGCGCTTAAGAACTTTAGATAAATGTTCTAAACATGAGTCAAATGAAGTTCCAAACATTAAAAAGTTCATCCATGAATACTTCAATCCCTTTTTCAATTAAATCACAAAAAATTTCATTCATACAATTCATCCATAAATACTGAATTAAATCACAAAAAATTGCCATCATACATCTTTAAAATATAGCAAGGGCATTACATAAACCAAAGGGAATTCTTCTAAAAGCAAAAGTACCATAAGGACTGGTAAATGTTGTTTTCTCTTGATCATCAGGAGATATTTGAATTTAGTGATAACCGATATATCCATCCAGAAAACAAAAGTATTTATGCTCAGCTAGTCTATCCATCATTTGATCTAGAAAGGGTAGTGGAAAATGATCNATGCCATCATACATTTTTAAAATATAGCAAGGGCATTCTTCTAAAAGCAAAAGTACCATAAGAACTGGTAAATGTTATTTTCTCTTGATCATCAGGAGATATTTGAATTTAGTGATAACCGATATATCCATTCAGAAAACAAAAGTATTTATGCTCAGCTAGTCTATCCATCATTTGATCTAGAAAGGGTAGTGGAAAATGATCTTTCCTAGTAGCAAGATTTAATATTCTATAATCAATGCATATTCTTCACCCTGTAACTTGTCTAGTAGGTATTAAATTTTTATGCTCATTCCCAGTTACAGTTGCTCCTCCTTTCTTAGGAACACAGTGAATATGACTAGCCCATCCACTATCTGAAATAGGGTAGATAATTCAGACATCAACCACTTTAAAATTTCTTTCTTAACAACCTCTTTCATAATAGGATTAAATCTCCTTTATAGATCAGCCCTGGGTTTGCAGTTTTCTTCCAAGTTAATTCCATGCATACAAATTGAACGACTGATTCCTTTAATATCAATAATTGTCCATCCGAAAGCTTTCTTAAAATTTTTCAGAATTTTCATCAGCTTCTCTTCTTCTTCCTTTGTTAACTCCGAGGAAATTATAATAGGTAAAGTAGAGGAATCTCCTAAAAAGACATATTTTAAATGATCAAGAAGTAACTCAATTCAAGTTCTGGAGGTTTTTCAATAGATGGACAAAATAATTTATCTTTATCTATCGTATCCAAAATTTCAAAACTTTCTTGAACATAACTTGAATCTTCCTTAAAAAGGTTTGCACATTGGTCTAATTCCTCTTCTTTCTCGTGTTCCAAATCTTTTTCTTCAAATTTTTCTTCATAAGTAGTCTTAAAATGGCATTCGCTCAGATATCTTATAACATTCATCATCTTTATCTTCTGCAAAGTATTTAATTGATTTTGAAATGTTAAAACTAACAGTTTGATCATTAACGTGCATTTCTAATTCCCCTTTCTGCACATCTATCATTGCTCTTCCTATGGCTAGGAAAGGTCTCCCCAAAATGATAGGTATCTTTTTATCTTCCTTCATATTTAGCATAATGAAATCAACAGAAAAGATAAATTGATCCACTTTCAGTAGAACATCTTCTATAACTCCTATAGGATAGGTTATTGAATGATCTGCTAACTGCAGAGTTACAGTAGTAGGGGTTATTTTTCCTAATCTCAATCTTTTAAATATTGATAATGGCGTAAGGTTAATGATTGCGCCTAAATCACATAAAGCTTTCCCATAAAATTTGTCTCCTATTGCACATGGAATTGTAAAGTTAAAGATCTTCAAGCTTTTCTGAAAGTTTCTTCTGAATTATAGCACTGCACTCCTCACTAAGTGCAACAGTCTCATTTTCTTCAAACTTCATTTTTGTATTGAGAATATCCTTCATAAACCTTACATAGCTTGGCATTTGTTCTAAGGCTTCAGCAAATGGAATATTGATTATAAGCTTCTTAAATATTTCCATAAATTTTAAAAATTTCTTATCGAACTTCTGTTGTTGAAGTCTCTAAGGAAATGGAGGTGGTGGTTTTTCTAAATCAATTTTTAGTGGAGAAATAGGTCTTTCAGAATCTTTCGGAGCGACCTCTTTTGATTCTTCAATTTCTTCTCTCTACTTCAGTCTCTTTTTGAACACTACCTTCCAATTCTTTTCCACTTCTAAGTTGTACGGCTTTAACTTGCTCTTTATTTTGGTCTTTTGGATTTGATTCAGTATTTTAGGAAGTGTTCCTAGGGATTTATTACTTAATGAACTAGTGATTTGCCCAAGTTGATTCTCAATATTTATAATTGTAGCTCCTTGACTTTGTAACTGATTACACATTTGTAACACCACTTCTTCTATAGACAACTTCTTATCTTTAAATTGTGTATTACTGTTGATTCCTGTAGGATAAGTAGGTCTATAATTATTATTCCCTTAGTTTTTCCCCCATTGCTGATTATTACCACTCGAATTGTTATTCCAGTTAAAGTTGGGATGGTTCTTCCAAATTGNATAAATATTTCCAGAAATTTTGAAAATTTCTTATCTAACTTCCGCTGACGAAGTCTCTGAGGAAATGGAGATAGTGGTTTTTCCAAATCAATTTTCAGCAGAGAAATAAATCTCTCAAAATCTTTTAAAGTGTCCTCTTTTGATTCTTCAATTTTTTCTCTCTCTATTTCAGTTTGTTTTTAACCCTACCTTCCAACTTTCTTCCGCTTCTAAGTTGAACGGCTTTTACTCCCTCTTTATTCTGGTCTNTAACCCTACCTTCCAATTCTTTTCCACTTCTAAGTTGTACGGCTTTAACTTGCTCTTTATTTTGTTCTTTTGGATTTGATTCAATATTATTAGGAAGTGTTCCTAGGGATTTATTACTTAATGAACTTGTGATTTGCCCAAGTTGATTCTCAATATTTCTAATTGTAGCTCCTTGACTTTGTAACTGATTACACATTTGTAACACCACTTCTTCTATAGACAACTTCTTATCTTTAAATTGTGTATTACTGTTGATTCCTGGAGGATAAGTAGGTCTATAATTATTATTCCCTTAGTTTTTCCCCCATTGCTGATTATTACCGCTCGAATTGTTATTCCAGTTAAAGTTGGGATGGTTCTTCCAAATTGGGTTATAATAATTGGAATATGGGTTATTCTTCTTATTATTTATGGCATTCAAAGTCTCTAAAAATGTTTGAGAATATACCATTTGGCCAACTGAATTCTCTTCAATCATGAAAATTAGTTGAGAAAAATTCATTCCAAATTGGTTTAACTTCCTTAAAATTATAGTAACTTGATTAGCTAACATAGTAANCTACCATTTGGCCAACTGAATTCTCTTCAATCATGAAAATTGGTTGAGAAAAATTCATTCCAAATTGGTTTAACTTCCTTAAAATTATAGTAACTTGATTAGCTAACATAGTAAATGCATCAGTTTCATGAATATTGGCTACTTTCTTTGGATTCACCCTGTCAGAAGACCTTTGAAAATTATTGGTAGCCATCTCTTCAATTAAAGCATAAGTGACATGAAATGGTTTTGACATCAATGAACTACCAGCAGCGGCATCGATAATAGATCTAAGAGAACCAATTATTCCTTTATAAAAGGTTTGAATTATTAACTAATCTAGTATAGCATGGTGTGGACACTTTCTTAAGAGTTNACCAATTATTCCTTTATAAAAGGTTTAAATTATTAACTAATCTAGTATAGCATGGTGTGGACACTTTCTTAAGAGTTCTTTAACTTTCTTAAGATTTTTTTAAATCATTCACATGCTTCATAAATAGATTCCTCTTCAAACTGATTAAAAGATGTAATATCATTTCCAAGCTTCGTAGTTTTTATGGTGAAAAATATTTAGCATGAAATTTTTGTGCTAAATCACCCCAAGTTCTGATAGATCCAGGTGCTAACAAATTCAACCACATNCTTTCTTAAGATTTTTTTAAATCATTCACATGCTTCATAAATAGATTCCTCTTCAAACTGATTAAAAGATGTAATATCATTTCCAAGCTTCGTAGTTTTTATGGTGAAAAATATTTAGCATGGAATTTTTGTGCTAAATCACCCCAAGTTCTGATAGATCCTGGTGCTAACAAATTCAACCACATCTTAACTTTATCCCTCAGTTTGAAAGGAAATAACCTAAGCCTTATGACAACATCTAAAACACCATCGTATTTAAATGTAGCACACAATTCTAGAAAATGGTATGATGTAAATTTGGATCTTCAGTTGGTGATCCCCCAAACCGATTATTTGATACCATTTGGATAATAGCAGGTTTAAGCTAAAATGAATTAGCCACTACATTAGGTTTCTGAATACTACAATGAAGTTCATCTACAAAAGGGCAGGCATAATCTCTTAATGGTTTAAACTCTTGATGAGATTCAGTATTTTGATTATTTTGGTTTTCCATTTCTATAATTTTTTTTGGATTTTTCAAGAATTTTAATTTTAATTTTTTAAAATTTTTCTAATAGTTCTTTCTAATTCAGAATCGTAGGGCACTAGTCCTTCAGAACCTGAACTACGCATACACTAACATAAAATAAAATAAAATAAAATAAAACATACAAAATAAGATACAATATTTAAAGTTTAAATAAGACTTTATAAAAATAGAAATTTACTTAGTTTTCTTCCCCGGCAACGATGCCAAAAACTTGATCCTGACTTAATGCTTATGCACAGTATAACAATAGTTTTGATGTTATTTTTCACTTATATTTCCTTATTTTGCAACAAAACCAAAAACTTGATCTTGAAGAAAAATATATTTAACTTTTTAATTTATATACATTTACATTAGGATACTGCACATATATACGTATTGTTATCAAGTAATATAGAACTTTTTAATTAAGACCTGAATATCGAACCCATAGGAAAGATTATGCAATAAGAACTTTTTAGAATGTTTTTCTATTTTTAAAAAGATACTTAAACTAAAAAATATTTTTGCAGGAATTTAAAATTTAAATATTTTTGGTATTTTTGATATTCTAATGAAATAGTAACAACTTTTTAGAAGAAAATTACTTAATATGAAAATATCTTTCCTCTTATCATGAATCAGTAATAAGTATAAGAATTCTGTTGTGGAAGTATGCAAATTGTGTTGTGCCAAATAGGAGCAATAATATTCTTTACCCTAATTAGAGATGCTATAACGAACATCTGTTAATTTAAAGTTTGAATAGTTCTAAAGAACGGCTAGGTAAGGAAGATACTAGCTCTCACTCTAGAGTTCCCTCGATTCCCTCCACCTGGGGGCAAACATTCTTGTATCAGAACCTAAAAATTAAACCATGTTGGGGGTTTTAACTTGTCACTTTAATGTCCTCTAACTCTACACCCATCAATGAATATTTCTCTATTTATTTGCACTGAGTCATATGAACTACTTTCTCATTCATACAACCTCATGTGATTCTTTTCAATTGATGACTGAGATAATACCAGCCCAGTTCTTACATGTTTTCACAACAAATTTTAACATCTGGATTGGCTAAATCAAGATGTAAATGAAGTGCATGGATTTAAATCATCACAACTTCTTCCGACATTAAATATCAATACTCTAGACAACTTCCATCCAAAACTTAATCACTTATCATTTTAAGAATAAAGATAAAGAAAACTACACAGAATCCATGGAGAAAATAAAACCACACTTTAGTTTAGAAGAATAAATCATTGTTAAACCAACAATAACTCTCGATTAAAACCAATAGTAGTCTAACAAAAAGATAAAAATTTATCTCAAGTTCTCCACCAAACTCTTGAAATTCCTTTGAATATCTCCTCTTTCACAATCACTCAAAAGAAAATAACAAAAGGATAAAGTTAAAAAAAGTGGTTCCTAAAAATCTCTCCGAACTAACTCCCCAGATAAGAACTTTCAGAACTTGCTAATATTTTCGGGACTCTTTTCTAAGTCCTATCTTCTTTCTTTTGTAGTTTTCCAAGAGGTGCCTTGGGATCTCTTCAAAATGTGTCGTAATTTGATGTATTTGCCCAAGAGATGCATCCTTTCATGATAATTTTCATCCATGGTGGTTACAACCTATTAGCCAAGGGAGCCTCAAAAACCTCTTTGAAATTTGTGAAAACTGATTTTACTCATCTAGTAACTGCCACTGGCGCTTAAGCAACCTTTTTGAAATTCGTGAAAACAGATTTTACTCGCCTAGTAACTACCACTGACGCCTAAGCATGGGGTCTCAATGCTTAGGCACGACCTTTTCTGTTTAATCGGCGCTTAAGCGCCGGATCTGACACTTAGGTGTCAAAACTCTTTTGCACAATTTTTCACCTTTTTGCTCCAAATTTAATCCTTTTTCACTCCTTTAGCATTTTTTCCATTTTTACTATATCTGCAAGAAAAAAAACAAAAATACATTCCAATAAAATGCAATATCTCAAAAATAAGTATTAAAATGTGTCTAAAAATACTATATATGTTAGGTGTATCAGTATCCTCCCAGCCTAACCACAGAATTAGGGACCAAACTATGGATTAGTCAATGTTCTTTATAGCGCTCCGAAGAGGGTAGAGAATAGGATTGCTCCTATTTGATACAAAATGGTTTTTAAATATATTTTCCAAATGATTTCAATTTCTTCACAAACCATATTTTTATTGTAAAGGGGAATGGTGTTTTCTCATTCTTGAACTTTTCATCAATAAAAACCTTTGTTTTATTTTAACAATTTAACTTTTGAAAGTTTAACATCTAGTTTAATTTAACTGTTGTAGTTGTACATCTGCATATTTAGTAGCATTTCACTTGAGTAGTTTAACTTCAAACTTTGTACTTTACTTTATTTTTATTTTTATTTTTATTTAAGAATAGAATATGAATAGCTAGCTTATATATATATCCAACTTCCTTGTGGGATTGATAAATAGGACTCCATTAGACCCCTGTTTTACTTGAACAATACGTATACTTACGTTATATGTAGAAGAGATTTGGAAGTTTAAATAAGGTTTTAAAGATAAATTATTTTCATTAAAGTTACATTAGGTTTTGGGTTATGATACACCAAAAATATATGCACTTTTAGACCCATGTTTTATACTTATTTCTAGTGATATTGCACTTTAATGGAAGGTATTTTTGTGTTTTATTGTAGGTTATGTATTGTTATGACTTGGAGCAAAAGGGAAGCAAAAAGGATAAAAATTGAAGTCAAAATGGAGAATTTAAAAAATTGTTTAGCACCAATGGCGCTAGACTAGGCTCGATCGCGTTGTACGATAGAGAAGATGGATTAATTAAATGACCTCTAGCACCAAAAAGGGCACTGACGGTGCCAGTGTCTGTGCAGACCCTATTTCTAGAAGATTTGATGAATTTTGATGCTTTTTGAAGAGTTTTTAGATGCACCTATTGGAGAACTTACCCTAGGATCTATTTAGAGATGAAATTTGACAAAAATTTCCCCTCCTCTTCTCATAATTTCACGTTCTTCCACTCACTCAGTTTTCCTCATCGCACGCCTACATTCCACGCTATTAGTTAGTTATTGTCTTTATAATTTTGAGTTTTTATGGTGAGTTTAAGTATGAATTTTACTTTAATAAGTGTTGAAGTCGAAGAGAAGTGAGATATTTCTTATTCCTACATTTCCTAAGAGAGGCTACAAGGGATTTGCTTTGAGAAAGAGTTTTAGATAAGTGTTGTTTGTTTATTATTATTATATGAACTTTCTTTTATATATGAAATTTTTGTTTTGTTGTATCTTTCTCATGAAGTCTGAGAAGTTTTCTTTATCTTTCTCCCCACTCTGACATATGGTGAAATAAAGAGATAATTTGGATGTGCCAATGTTAAAATATAAAATAAATTGTGATGGTTCATTTATCTTTCTCCCTACTCTGAGATATGATGAAATAAAGAGATAATTTGGATGTGCCAATGTTAAAATATAAAATAAATTGTGATGGTTTTTCAACTCCGCTTTTAATTTACTTTTAGAACTGACCAATTGAATTGTTAAAATATGTTATGAAACATATGATCCGGGAAATGGAGTATGAGTTCTACAACATAGTGAGAATCACATTTAAGTCCATGAAGGAGTATTTCGTTCATGGAATTAAGTGCAAATAGATATGGAAATATACTTTATTGGGTGTAGAATTGGAGATTTCTAAAGTGACAGACTAAATATCCTCAATTCGATCTTAGTGTTTATAAACTAAAGCGAGAGTTAGCCTTCATGGGAAGGGATCTAGGAGCTCTGGAGTGGGAGCCAGTATCCTCCTAGCCTAACCACAAATTTAGGGACTAAACCTAAGATTAGCTAATAATATTCTATAACACTGAATTAGGATTGAGAAATAAAATTGCTCTTATTTGGCACAATACAAATTTAAACCATTTATCTAATCTCATTTCACCTAAAAGCTCATTCTAGTGGGCAAGGTGATTTTTCATATAAGAAAACATCATCACATAAACATACTTTAGTAGTTACTATTTTAAACTCTGCATTTAAGTTTTGTTAGTAGTTAATAATTTAGTTTTAGTAGTATCTTACACATTTGAAATTAGTGACAATAATTTTGTTTGATTTTTGTGAATTTTCTAGTCAATTTATCATTTCATATTTAAACATTCCTCATGGGATCGATATTTGGGATTTAAATAGAAAGTCTTATATTACTTGATAACAATATGTATACTTGTGTAGAATCCCAATCTTATGGGCTTAAAATTATTATTACTAAAATATCACATCAAGTTTTTGGCACTGTTGCAAAGCAGAGTCAACTTTATAAATTTTACACGATTATATTGCATTGAGATCAAATTTTTGGTGTTGTTGTAATGGTAAATTAAATAGATTTGGTAAATTTGGAAATATACAAATAAAAATATACAAAATACAAAAAAATCAAAAAAATATATAAAATTAAAACTCTAAAAATGTATATATAACTATATATTTAAGAATTTTTTCTTTGCTTATTATATTTGTTTATACGAAATATTAGATCTAAAGGTTTAGTACCTTACGATTTAGAATTAGAACGCACTAATAGAAAAATTCAAAAACAACAAAAAGAAATTAAAATTTTGAACAACATGGCGAATAAACTACGTAATCAAATAAATGAAAATTGACAAAGAGCTTTACAAGATTATGCTAATCCAACAGCAGATGAACTTCACTTAACTATTCAAAATCCCGATATTGTTGCTAATTCATTTGGGCTTAAACCTACTATTATCCAAATCGTACAAAATAATCAGTTTGGAGGAACACCTACTAAAGATCCTAACTTACATCTTGCTAGTTTTCTTGAAATTTGTTCTACTTTTAAATATGATGGAGTGTCTAATGATGTTGTTAGGCTTAGACTTTTTCCTTTTTCGTTAAAGGATAAAGCCAAAGCTTGGTTAAATTCCCTAGCTCCTGGATCTATCAGAACTTGGGGAGAACTATCAATAAAATTCTTGGCTAAAAATTTTTCCACCCTCAAAAACCTCTAAGCTTAGAAATGATATCACATCTTTTTATCAGTTTTAAGGAGAATCGATATATGAAGCTTGAGAAAGATTTAATGATCTCTTTAGAAAATATCCACACCATGCTTTACCAGATTGTTTAATAATTTAAACTTTTTACAATGGATTAGTAGAATCACTTAGATCTATTATGGATGTTGCTGCAGTTGGATCTTTAATGTTAAAACCTTTTGATGAAGCATACTCTTTAATATAAGAAATGACTACAAACAATTTTCAATGGCCCTCTGAACGAGTAAATCTTAAGAGAGTAGCTAGTTTCAATGACTTTGATGCAATATCTATTTTAGCATCTCAAATTGTTGTTATATTGAAAAAGATTGATGAAATTGGAGTGAACAATTCTCCAATACCACCAGCATTAGAGGAAAATTCACTAAAATAGATAATTAATACTCAATCATCTTATGAAACTTTAAATGCTATTAATAATCAAAATAGTAATCCCTACTCTAACTATTATAAACCTGGATGGAAAAATCACCCTAATAAAAGGTAATGTTGAATTTGGGAAATCAAATACAAAAGTGAGGGGCTACTATTAGAAATATTGAAAATCAATTAGGACATATTGCTATTGCACTAAGTAACAGACCTTCAGGAAATCTTCCAAGTACTGTGGAAGTTAATCCCAAAGATCAAAATAAAGAGCAAATTAAAGCAATTCAATTACAAAGTGGAAAAGAAATTGAAATAAGAATCCAAAGAGAAACTGAAGTTGATGATGAGAAGAAAGAGATTGAAAGTGACCATGATGAAAATGAACAAACACAAGTTCCTCAAGATAAACCACTACATAAGTTTCCTCAAAGATTAAAAAAAAGAATAAAGACAAAAATATTACAATTTTTTTGGAAATCCTTAAAAAATTAACGATAAACATTTCTTTTGTTGAGGCTTTGGAACAAATGCCAAGTTATGTGCAATTTATGAAAGATATACTAAACAAGAAAAGAAAGTTTACAGATCATGAGACCGTTACACTTAGTGAAGAGTGTAGCGCTATTATTCAGAAAAAGCTTCCTGAAAAATTATAAGATCTGGGTAGTTTTACTATACATTGTGTAATTGGTGAAAAATTTTATGGAAAAGCCTTATCTGATTTAAGAGCGAGCATCAATCTTATGCCTCTATCGATTTTTAAACCTTTAGATTTAAGAGAGATTTCCCCTACTACTATAACTCTTTAGTTTGTTGATCGATCAATAACATATCCTAAAGGAGTTATAGAATATTGTCGGCACTATTTTTTGGTGTGGGGTTTGCCCGTAAGAAGCTGTCGGTCATCGGAATTGAAACCCGCTTCGGAAGGACGTTTTTTTTTTAAAAAAAACTTTAGTTTTGAAAAAGATGAAGTCAAACTGACCCCATAATTTTCATAGTTTAAATGAAAGAGTGTTTACCTCAAATCCTGTATCTATCCCGAAGGATGAATGTAGGAATTGAGGGTGAGGTTTGATCAAATAAACTAGAGAAAGTTATGACATGAAGGATGAATGTAGGAATTGAGGGTGAGGCTCGATCTACCTCAAATCATGTATCTATCCCGAAGGATGAACACAAGAATTGAAAGTGAGGCTCGATCAAATCTCAAATCATGTATCTATCCCGAAGGATGAACACAAGAATTGAGCGTGAGGCTCGATCAAATAAACTAGAGAAAGTTATGACATTTCAAATCCTGTATCTATGCCAAAGGATGAACACAAGAATTGAGGGTGAGGCTCGATCAAATAAACTAGAGAAAGTTATGACANGACCTAAGAGAATATATTCAGTATGTGTATTGATTTTGAAAGGATTTAAAACTTTAAGTGATCATTATTAAAATCATTTAAACATCATTTTTATTATCAAACAAGGGTGTGAAATCAATGATTTCCAAAGTTATACCCCTAAATTCAAAAGTCATTTTTATGCTAATGGAGTTTCCAAAATTTTGATAATTATGGAAATTATTCTTTTATCTTATAATTTGGCAAAGTGAAGTGGGTTTCTACCAATTAAACCAATTTTTTATCAAAGTTATCAAATGAGTTAATTAAGATTATAAATTACCCATTTCCCCTTTTGATTAAGCCTAAATGTTCATTAAGGCTAAAAGGCTAAAATATCCAAAATTACAATTTTGCCCCTAAGGGTCCAAATTTTCATAATTTGTCAAATTAAAGTCAAATGACTTTGGGATTTTTATGTAACCCTACTGATAAGTCAATTAAGACATCAGAGGAGAAAATGTGAATCTTCATAATCTAATTTAATTCATATAATTATTTTCATGCAAAAATATGCATCTTCAAAGAAAATTCCAAAAGATGATAAGGANCTTCATAATCTAATTTAATTCATATGATTATTTTCATGCAAAAATATGCATCTTCAAAGAAAATTCCAAAATATGATAAGGACAATTCCTAATCACTTGAAATTTTTATGTAAGCTAGCCCTAGACCAGAAAGTCATTTGGCCAAAATTTCATGGTTTTTTTAATTCTTTTATGTGATTTATTAAAAATGTTTGAATTTTTGTGGACTTTAATAAAAATAAAATATTTTATATGTTGAAAAATATGTTCTATATTTTTGGAAAATCTCTCTAAGGTCAGGGAATCCAGAGAAATTTATTTTGTATTTTTTTTTATTTTTATTTGATTTTTTAGAACTATTTTGTTGAAAATTCTATATTTAAGCCTTAAAAATCATTTTAAGGTTTAAAAATAAATATCTTTATTTTTA
>JXCR01144604.1:53641-68076 GCA_002079205.1 Phalaenopsis hybrid cultivar
CAAATTAGTGTTATTAAGAACACTTAGCCAAATTTTAGTCCTAATTGGACTTGTGGTGTTTAAAAGAAAATTAATTATGTTTATTTTTCTAATCCTCTTTTCACAAGTTGATTTCAACTTAAGTTCACCACTAAGTCTTTAAGACCTAAGTGAATGTATTAAGTGTGTGTAATTTCAACTTAAGTTCACTACTAAGTCCTTAAGACCTAAGTGAATATATTAAGTGTGTGTATGAAAAGATTTAAAACTTTAAGTGATCATTATCAAGATCATTTGATTATATAATAAGTGTATTCGAAAAGATTTAAAACTTTAAGTGTTCATTATCAAGATCATTTAAACATCATTTTGATTATCAATTTAAGTTCACCACTAAGTCCTTAAGACCTAAGTGAATGTATTAAGTGTGTGTATTGATTTTGAAAAATTTAAAACTTTAAGTGATCATTATCAAGATCATTTAAACATCATTTTGATTATCAAATAAGGGGGTGAAATCATTGATTTCCAAAGTTATACCCCTAAATTCAAAAGTCATTTTATGCTAATGAAGTTTCCAAAATTTTGATAATTATGGGAATTATTCTTTTATCTTGTAATTTAGTAAAGTGAAGTGGGTTTCTNCTTCTAGTTTTGGTGATGTTTGTGATTAAATTTTGAGTTACTTTATATTTTGAAATGTTGTGAGGTATTTTTGTTTGAAATTTTGTTTTTGGTTTTGGTTTTGGTTTTGTTTTGTTTTTAACATGCAAGTATTTTTTATACAGTAAGTATGGTATAAGCATAAAAAAAAAGCAGTAGAAAAGTACACGAAAGACTGTAAAATGTTGTAAACTATAAAACTGTATCTGACGAGTCTTCTCGTTCCACCACCTGAAACTCAAAATGCATGTCAGAGCATTTATGTATATAGAGNACCCTATTCATGGCCGTGAAGGTGCATTTTATAGAAATTAGCCAAGGGGAAGCTTGGTTGGCCAATTGAGGGGTTAGCCCCACTGCTTAGGTGTTAAGCAGAGGAGCTCTCAGCTCAATTTGGGCTGAGGTGGCTTCTTGGCATGAGTTTGGGTATTGTCCATGTGGGGGCTCACGATTTTGGGCTTTAGCTTGGGTTAAAGCAGTTAACCAAGGGTTGGGTCATGGTTAAAGCTCATAATGAGCAGTAAAAATGGCACCATAGAGTATTGACATGTGGTATAACAAGTACTTTGATTTNATTAAATACTCCTACTTATTTATTCAAACCACGGGCTGACTGGATCATCGGATTCGTCGAACAGCCACGCGGCGCGCTTCTATTCGATGCCGCCTTCTGAGTCAGCTGCAATGCGGCCCTCCATATCGTTCCAGAGGATTATCCGGCTTGATCTCCGTCATCCATTCAATACACGCGAGAATGGACGACATCCATTCATCGTCCTCGATGTCTTTAACTGAGAGCTGTCTAACTTAAAACCTTAATATCTCTCTCGTTTCTTAATGTATTTTGATGACATTTTTTTTAAATTGTTTGTCCTGAAGAGACGAACACATCTGTATGGTAAACATACTATAAAATCAAGCCATCATAAATGGAGAGCTCGCGAAGGCTCGGGAGAGTGAGTGAGGTTATACCTTTGCTCCGAGAGGTTTGGCCTCAATCAGAGATTCTTCACATCTTTGTTGGGTCCTAAAGAGCTTAGGGATGAAGCCTCTAGCTCTGGTGTAAGGCCTATATATGATTTTGACCACAACCAATTTTGGGTGTTGGTTGATAGTTATGGTAGAGGCTATTTCAGAGGGGGAATTGATGGGGGTTTGGCTCCCTTCACTGTTGTAAAGGTGTAGAGCCAATTTATTTGAAGTTTGGTGTTGTGTAGGATCATTTTGAAGCTTTTCCTAGTTTTGGGCAGGAATTCAAACTCAAAATTGGATTTCTGTGGTGGAATTGGGAGAGGCAAATGGATTGTAATGTGCTAAGAAACTCTTAGAGAAGCTCTCTGAGGAGTTTGGGAGGCTATGGTGAAAAATTTTTCTTACCCCTTCTTCATGGCCATGAGGGGTATTTTATAGAAATTGGCAAAGGGGAAGCTTGGCTGGCCAATTGAAAGGTTAGCCCTACTGCTTAGGTGTTAAGCAGAGGAGCTCTCAACTCAATTTGGGTTGAGGTGGCTTCTTGGCATGAATTTGGGTATTGATCATGTGGGGGCTCACGGTTTTGGGCTTCAGCTTGGGTTAAAGTGGTTAACCAAGGGTTGGGTATGGTTAAAGCTTATATTGAGCAGTAAAAATGGCTCCATAGAGTATTGACATGTGGTATAGCAAGTACTTTGATTTAACGCACCATAGAGTATTGACATGTGGTATGGCAAGTCCTTTGATTTAACCTTCTCTTTATCCATTACACAGAGTATTGACATGTGGTATGACAAGTACTTTGATTTAACCTTCTCTTTATCCCTTTAAAAATTAAAAAAAAAATTTTGCCCATGAGATAAATATCAAGCTTAACCATGGGTTGGTGGCTAGTTTTAAACTCAACTCTAGAGTCTAGGATGAGTTAAGGTAAGGCTCATTTGACCATACCAAGCTCAATTGGTTTGGATTTGACCATAAGTCCAAGAAGGTGCAAATGACCAAATCTTGTGTTTGGACTAGGATAGACATGTCAATTGGCTCAATTAAATATGGCATTTGGTGTAAGAGACCATGGGAAACAACTTTCATGAAGGGTGAAAGTCATTTTGAGGTCAATTGGTTAATCAATTTGGTGGATTTTTGATTTTTGACCCATTTTAAGCATGTTGTGCTAAGTTTGGGTCAAACATGGGCTAGCCATGGGCTAAGTCCAAATTGATTATTGTGTTTGGTGTAATACATCATGATGAATAACTTTCAAGAAGGAGGAAAGTGATTTTGAAATCAATTTGGTAGTGAATTTGGTGGATTTTTGTGAAATTTGGATTTAGACCCAAATTAGGCATATGGGGATAATTTGAGTCAAACTTGAGCTAGCTTTAGACTAGGCTCAAATTGATTATTGTGTTTGGTCACAAATGACCTCACAAAGGATTTTCAACAAAAATGGGATGTCAATTTGAGGTTTAGGGCATTCAATTGTTGAGATTTGGGGTGTTAGCCAATATTGGGGCTAATTTGNTTATGGGGCTGATTTGAGTCAAACTTGAGCTAGCTTTGGACTAAGCTCAAACTGATTATTGTGTTTGGTCACAAATGACCTCACAAAGGATTTTAAACAAAAATTGGATTCCAATTTGAGGTTTAGGGCATTCAATTGTTGAGATTTGGGGTGTTAGCCAATATTGGGGCTAATTTGGGGTTTTGGATTTAAACCAAATTAGATGATCAAAAGGTTTTACCAATACAAATTTATGGTCAAACTTGCTGTAAAATATTGCTATAAAGCAATTACAACATTTCTTTGGGCCAATTGGCATGGTCATAAGTCCAATTGATGTAATTTGGTCATTTAGTCAAAGTATTTGAGGGTACGGTGTACCTTAGCTCCAAATCAACACCTAGGGTCAATCCTAAGGTCAAGTAGCCCTATAAGAACTCTCCTTTAGTTCCCTCATAATGATCTTACCTACTAAGTGCTNAGATTTTCAACAAAAATTGGATGCCAAATTGAGTTTTAGGGCATTCAATTGTTGAGATTTGGGGTGTTAGCCAATATTGGGGTTAATTTGGGGTTTCAGGTTTAAACCAAATTAGATGATCAAAAGGTTTTACCAATGCAAATTTATGGTCAAATTTGATTGATTTAAACCAAATTAGATGTTCAAAAGGTTTTAGCAATACAAATTTATGGTCAAATTTGATGTAAAATATTGCTATGAACAACATTTCCTTAGGCCAATTGGCATGGTTATAAGTACAATTGATGTGATTTGGTCATTTAGCCAGGGTATTGTGAGGGTATGGTGAGGGTATTNAATATTAGTCAGTAGGAAAGTCCTATGGCTAGACCTAAGATACTAAAGAAATTTCTAGACCTCAATCAAAAGTGAGGTCAACAAATGGACCCCCAATAGGTGGGGTGTGCTGGGCAAGCACACCGCATGTATTGGTGTTGACCGACAAGATCAACAAGATCAATATAGATTTCTAAGTTATCAAACCTAGTGTAGCTATTTGTTTCCACTAGGGATTTTTTTTTTGCAAATAAGTGTCTGATCAAGATCAGGCAGTGAGGACTCTCACTGAGGATTGAGATTTTTTTGCAAATAAGTGTCTGACCAAGATCATGCAGTGAGGAATCTCACTGAGGATTGGATAGTGAGTTTTAAAGTTGTTAAATGTGTTGTTTTGTTTTTTTTTTTTAATAAGGATCAACATGTAAGGGTTGACCTCAAAATGGGGATTCAATATACAAATATTGATNAAACTCTCCTTGAGTTCCCTCATATTGATCTTACCTACTAAGTGCTAGAGTTTAGGACCAATATGTGGAACTTCAAGTTGAGTAAAGAGAAGAGTTTNATTTATAAGTCTAATTGATGTAATTTGGTCATTTAGCCAGGGTATTGTGAGGGTATGGTGAGGGTATTGTTTACCTTAGCTCCAAACCAACACCCAGAGTCAATCCTAAGGTCAAGTAGCCCTATAGGAACACTCCTTGAGTTCCCTCATAATGATCTTACCTACTAAGTGCTAGAGGTTATGACCAATATGTGCTATAGGGATTTTTCTTGAATTCTCTTATAATGATCTTATCGACTAAATGTTGGAGGTTAAGATCAATATGTGGAGGGACTCTCCTTGAATTCTCTTATAATGATCTTACCTACTAAATGCTAGGGTTAAGATCAATATGCTATAGGGATTTTTCTTGAATTCTCTTATAATGATCTTATCGACTAAATGTTGGAGGTTAAGATCAATATGTGGCAGTTCAAGTTGTGTAAAGAGAAGAGTTTTGAGTTTCTAATGGTGAGGGTACCTTTTCTAGTTTTGGAACTCCAAGTTGAGTAAAGAGAAGAGTTTTGAATTTCTAATGGTGGGGGTACCTTTTCTAGTTTTCTGGACGCTGAGTAAAGAGAAGAGTTTTGAATTTCTAATGGTGAGGGTACCTTTTCTAGTTTTCTAAGACGTAGAAAGAAGAGTTTTGAATTTCTAATGGTGGGGGTACCTTTTCTAATTTTCTAAGATTAGTCAAAGTTTTGAATTTCTAATGCTGAGGAGTACCTTTTCTAATTTTCTAAGACTAGTCAATAGGAAAGTCCTATGGCTAGACCTAGGCTACAATACCTTTTCTAATTTTCTAAGATTAGTCAATAGGAAAGTCCTATGGCTAGACCTAGGCTACTAAACTTCTAATTTTCTAAGACTAGTCAATAGGAAAGTCATTTTGAGTTTCTAATGGTGAGGGTACTTTTTCTAGTTTTCTAAGACTAGTCAGTAGGAAAATCCTATGGCTAGACCTAGGCTACTAAAGAAGTTTCTAGACCTCAACCAAAAGTAAGGTCAACAATCACCGATGTTGATGATCTGCTTAGTCCTTTCAACAATTGTATTGGCTCTTCTTCGTCCACGTCCCCGGCCNCTTATTTATTTGACATGGCTTCGTGGCTAACCAGCCACTGTAGCCCAAAATCTCCAAACTACCAAAATACCCCTACAACCCTGATTTTTGCCAATAAATCCCAAAGTTACCCAAAATACTCATGTTTGTCAAAAATTCATCTCAAATTATTCCCCACTACCTAAATTGACCAAAATTCACCAAAATTCAAAAAACCTCAGAATATTCCCAAAAATTTTTAAAATTACCAAAAGGCCCCATCATGACCCAAAATTTTTAAAAAATTAATAAAAATTTTNAGAAGTGTATAATAAGCAACATCTTCATGAATACCAACCTCATATACTGAAAATGGCTGTAGATCTCCTTTAATGCAATATTCTTGTTTTTNTCACTACCTAAATTGACCAAAATTCACCAAAATTCAAAAAACCTCAAAATACTCCCAAAAATTTTTAAAATTACCAAAAGGCCCCATCATGACCCAAAATTTTTAAAAAATTAATAAAAATTTTCAAAATCCTCCCAAATATTCCCAATTTCACTTTTGAACTCTCACATTGACCCAATTTTACCAATTTGACCCACTCTTACCAATAGCCCCAAATTACCCTCTAAGGCCCAATTCCCCAAACTAGCCTCAGTATTGGCTCAATTGACCCCAATCTTTCCCAACTTCAATTCCAAACCAAAATTAAACATCCTTAATACCAATTGATACTAAATACAAACCCAATTTGACCCAATTGCAAGCCCAATTCCAATCCAAATCAAAAAGGTCCAATTTTTTTTCATGTGATCAAATCTCCCCAAATTGAACCCTATGCCTTATATAATTGCCAAAATTTAGAACTCAAAACTCTATATAAAAATTCCCCACATCAAATTGGACCCTCAATTGGACTTGGGCAAGCCTTAATCCCACTCAATTTCAAGTTGGACCAGAATCCCCAAGTTTGCCCTAATTGAGCCATATTCCAAAATTCCACCAAATTGACTTTTCCATTCAATTCAAAAAAACTTAAAATCCTTTCAAAACTCTTCATGACTTCTCCCTAAACCAAATTAAACATTCAATTGACCCAAATTTTGATCTAAATCCAACCCAAACACAAGCCCAAGTTCATCCCCAATTCTGAAAGCCCAAGCCCTTAAGTCATTCAAAAAACCCAATGTTCAATTAAAGGCCACATGACAATTTTTCTCCTCATCATCCATTTAATCAAAATCAATCTCTAAGTTCCCAATTCATGCCAAAATCATTCCATATTAAGAGTCATGACAAACAACACCAAAATACCCCATAAAATACAAAAAAAATTATTTTCATGCAAATTGGTAAAGCCAAGGACAAGCCATGAAGCCATCCTAAGCCATAAGTGAGCCATATGAGCCTTTGTTATCTCACCAAGCTATTAATGGCAATAAGAGGATCCACTTTCAAGCATCCTTAAAATTTTTTTGACCCCTTTAGTGATACACTCTAACCCATGCTTAGACAAATCTAATGGATGGAAACTTCTCCACATCATTTTAGCTGGCTCACCTGGTCTTGGTCAGCCATGAGAAGCCACCCAAGACCATTCCAATGAAGCTAAACCCAATCTNGTGTAGGACTGATCTTAAAGTAATAATTGAAATTATTGGATCAATTCTTGAAGGATGTGAATTAGAAATGTCAGACTGATTCGAATTGAAAATTATCCGATCAATTTGGGAAAAGCATAAATCAGAAGTATCGAACTGATTTAATGTGAAAATTGAAATTATTGGATCAATTTTTTGAAAATTTATGAATCAGAAGTATCGAACTAATTCGATGAGAAAATTAAAATTATTGGATCAATTTTGAAAAGTTATGAATCAGAAGTATCGAACTGATTCGATGAGAAAGATTCGGATCAATTAAGAATCAGAAGTATTGAACTAATTTAAAGTGAAAATTGAAATTTTTGGATCAATTATGAATCAGAAGTATTGAACTAATTCAAAGTAAAAACTGAAATTATCAGATCAATTTTGAAAAGTTATGAATCAGAAGTATTGAACTGATTCGATGTGAAAATTGAAATTATCGGATCAATTTTGAAAAGTTATGAATCAGAAGTATCGAACTGATTCGATGTGAAAATTGAAATTATCGGATCAATTTTGAAAAGTTATGAATCAGAAGTATCGAACTGATTCGATGACAAAATTGAAATTATTGAATAAATTTTTGAAAAGTTATGAATCAGAAGTATCGAACTGATTCGATAAAAAAATTGAAATTATTACAATTTTTTTAAAAGTTATGAATCAGAAGTATCGAACTGATTCGATGATAAAATTGAAATTATTGAATCAATTTTTTTTAAAAAGTTATAAATCAGAAGTATCGAACTGATTCGATGTAAAGATTAAAATTATCAGATCAATTATGAATAAGAAATAATGAACTGATTCAAAGTAAAAATTGAAATTATTGGATCAATTTTTTAAAAGTAGTAAATCAGAATTNCTTAAAAAAGTTATAAATCAAAAGTATCGAACTGATTCGATGTAAATATTAAAATTATCAGATCAATTATGAATATGAAATAATGAACTGATTCAAAGTAAAAATTGAAATTATTGGATCAATTTTTTAAAAGTAGTAAATAAGAATTATCGGACTAATTTAAAATATATGGTGTTTCAGAAAGCGTAATGTGTAGAAATTTATGTTACTTTGAAAAAGATTTGCAAGATTTATTTGCAAGTATCATATAGAGTTTGTGACTCCATAGGGATATCACGAAANCAGAATTATCGGACTAATTTAAAATATCTGGTGTTTCAGAAAGCGTAATGTGTAGAAATTTATGTTATTTTGAAAAAAATTTGCAAGATTTATTTGAAAGTATCATATAGAGTTTGTGAATTCATAGGGATATCACGAAAAAAATTGTGTGGAATGTGCAATTTTGTGGGGAGATAGACCGAACGGGGTCATACTGCACAAACAAAGAATCTCAAAATTGAGAAAACTTATTCGAAAAATTTAATTTGTTTTGTTTTGTTCAGTTCATTGTTACGAACCAATGCATAGTTCAGCAGTTTTCAACCACATTAAGAAGAATTTATGTCAGAAAAAANGTTTAATTTATTTTGTTTTGTTCTGTTCATTGTTACGAACCAATGCATAGTTCAGCGGTTTTCAACCACATTAAGAAGAATTTATGTCAGAAAAAAAAACTCTGAAATTCTTCATTATTGATTTATACAGTCATTTTTACAATATATTCATGTATATATTTCAAAGATGGAAAGTACATTATGCTATACGCATAACTAGTACATCTATGATTACATAATATAAAGTACAAAACAAGCTGTCTTCATATCGCTGTCCGCATTTTTATACATCTGCATGCCTGCCAATAGAAGATATTCTCGCAAACTGTGTTATGAGTTACTAAATAAGCTGACCCTCTAAGCTGTTGTTTTGGGATGGCCTAGTGGTGCAATGAGTTTATAACTCATATGGTTGCAACTCTTCAAGTTCCAGATCTGGCTGAAATTCGTATGGAGTTTTGTCATCACTCATCCTTTTGAAAGTTATCGACACTCGACGGTGTCAGACTCCCGGAATGCAATGTTTCGCCATATCGGCTCCATTTCCTTTCAGAATTAGAACGAACCCTCTTGGTAAAGAAATTTTGACAGATCCCTGGAATTCACTTGGACCGATTATCTCTATATCTGTACCAAACAGTATTCTGCTCTTCAATGAGGGAGACCGTACAGAACGGACGAACAAAATCATGATGGTCAATATGCAGAGGGATACAATATCCTTCTTCATAGATATTAATTAGGCAACTATTGGGTATACAATCTGCTGGAATTATGCCCCATTGGACCATCCGTGTGATCATCCATTTTATCATGGGTGGGATGCAATCTGCTGGAATTATGCCCCATTGGACCATCTGTGTGATCATCCATTTTATCATGGGTGGCATTGGCTTCACCTGCTCATGTTGTAAAATTCCTGGAAGATTTCCTTGTCGATCTATCTTATAATTATAACAGCAGCCTCATGTTGTAAAATTCCTGGCAGATTTCCTTATCAATCTATCTTATAATTGTAACAGCAGCCTCATTGTATTTTACCTTTCCTATAATCCATTTTTTAGGTTCGGAATACATTCTTCCGGATAGCAGTCCTACTTTGCCTCTGATTCGGAGGTCGAACACACAATCGGGTACTTCTTGTTGCTCTGTAAGAGAAAAGACCTCTGTATATAATTCCAATCCCTCCAAAATATTAACATAGTCTCCACCGACTATTTCAAAATATTTGAAAACATTGCATTTAACTTTATGTATTTTTGCAAGCTCGACTCTATCTGGATATGCTGGATAACGGGCTTCATCATTTAATCGATTATTAATGATTGGTTGTCATGTTAATGGTGATATTATCTCCACCGGATTATACGCCTCAATTTCAATTGGCGCATGAAAAATGTCCCATTGATGATGTTGAACTGTGTTTGTATCATCAATCGGCAAATCATCATATCTTACCAATTCATTGGCTGATGAGTAATCATCATAATTACCATATTGTCCCAGATGTAAGACATTGCAACCTAGGCATTCTACAAAGGCTCCTGTAGAGTGTCCTTGTTCAAGTGTTGCAGAATGGCAAGTGGAACAAACCAAACTGGAATTGGAGTGAATCCATATTGGTGATGGTTGCGGACGCTGTACTGATTGTACTTCATCATCGGTCAACGGATGACCGTCAATAGACTCCCTCATGTCGACATTATACATGTATTCTTCCGGGAGCGCAAATAGCTTTGCTTTTTCTTTCTGCGCTTTGGCAATAGCTCTTTGTTTTCTCCGATCAACATTTCTTTGCTGAGTCCTACGCAATGAGGCAAAAGGTATTTTCTAATTGTCGGCAACTATCAAATTTCCTGTCAAAGTAGCTATCGGCTTGGCCCTTCCATTGGATCTTGTTCTTCAATATTTTCTTTCCCTTTTGAGGAGGAGAGAATCCTGGTGCTGAATTTGAGCAATGAGAGCAATCCCACTTTTTCTTGTTCTCCAACAGCATCCATTAGTGCATTTTCGTATTCTACATTGATATCATCAAATTTCATATTGAAGTTGATTATTCTGTCTTGCGGTACAACTTCTTCATTTAAAGCGAGGTTTAAACCGTCTTTGAAGCAAAGATCAGCCGCGGTCCTGACATCTCCTTCTGAAATTAACAGGGAGACATCAGTGAGCTAGAATTGTTTATGAACCAGAACAAAACATATTTCAATTAACATATATTTTATCTTGTTAGTGTATATTTAGAAAAGGACAGATGTAATATGCAATACTAAGAATTTTCATTAAATTTTGATATTGATTAAAAAAAAANAAAGTACATTATGCTATAGCATAATTAGTACATCTATGATTACATAATATAAAGTACAAAACAAGCTGTCTTCATATCGCTGTCCGCATATTTATACATCTGCATGCCTGCCAATAGAAGATATTCTCGCAAACTGTGTTATGAGTTACTAAACAAGCTGACCTTCTAAGCTGTTGTTTTGGGATGGCCTAGTGGTGCAATGAGTTTATAACTCATATGGTTGCAACTCTTCAAGTTCCAGATCTGGCTGAAATTCGTATGGAGTTTTGTCATCACTCATCCTTATGAAAGTTATCGACACTCGACGGTGTCAAACTCCCGGAATGCAATGTTTTGCCATATCGGCTCTGTTTCCTTTCAGAATTAGAACAGACCCTCTTGATAAAGAAATTTTGACAGATCCCTGGAATTCACCTGGATCGATTATCTCTATATCTGTACCGAACAGTATCCTGCTCTTCAATGTGGGAGACCGTATAGAACGGACGAACAAAATCATGATGGTCAATATGCAAAGGGATACATTCTCCTTCTTCATAGATATTAATTATGCAACTATTGGGTATGCAATCTGCTGGAATTATGCCCCATTGGACCATCCGTGTGATCATCCATTTTATCATGGGGATGCAATCTGCTGGAATTATGCCCCATTGGACCATCTGTGTGATCATCCATTTTATCATGGGTGGCATTGGCTTCACCTGCTCATGTTGTAAAATTCCTGGAAGATTTCCTTGTCGATCTATCTTATAATTATAACAGCAGCCTCATGTTGTAAAATTCCTGGCAGATTTCCTTATCAATCTATCTTA
Organism: Phalaenopsis hybrid cultivar; assembly: GCA_002079205.1. Lineage (NCBI taxonomy): Eukaryota > Viridiplantae > Streptophyta > Magnoliopsida > Asparagales > Orchidaceae > Phalaenopsis > Phalaenopsis hybrid cultivar. The sequence continues at coordinate 65,388 of JXCR01144604.1, forward strand.
TAATTGTAACAGCAGCCTCATTGTATTGTAATGTGACCCTTGCCTCTTATCCATTTTTTAGGTTTGGAATATGTTCTTCCGGATAGCAGTCCTACTTTGCCTCTGATTCGGAGGTCGAACACACAATCGAGCACTTCTTGTTGCTCTGTAAGAGAAAAGACCTCTGTATATAATTCCAATCCCTCCAAAATATTAACATAGTCTCCATCGACTATTTCAAAATGTTTGAAAACATTGCATTTAACTTTATGTATTTTTGTAAGCTCTACTCTATCTGGATATGCTGGATAACGGGCTTCATCATTTAACCGATTATTAATGATTGGTTGTCATGTTAATGGTGGTATTATTTCTACCGGATTATACACCTCAATTTCAATTGGCGCATGAAAAATGTCCCATTGATGATGTTGAACTGTGTTTGTATCATCAATGGGCAAATCATCATATCTTATCAATTCATTGGCTGATGAGTAAGCATCATAATTACCATATTGTCCCAGATGTAAGACATTGCAACCTGGGCATTCTACAAAGGCTCCTGTAGAGTGTCCTTGTTCAAGTGTTGCAGAATGGCAAGTGGAACCAACCAAACTGGAGTGAATCCATGCTGGTGATGGTTGCAGACGCTGTACTGATTGTACTTCATCATCGGTCAACGGAAGACTGTCAATAGACTCCTTCATGTCGACATTATACATGTATTCTTCCGGGATCGCAAATAGCTTTGCTTTTTTCTTTCTGCGCTTTGGCAAGAGGTCTTTGTTTTCTCTGATCCGCATTTCTTCGTTGAGTCCTACGCAATGAGGCAAAAGGTATTTTCTGATTGTCGGTAACTATCAAATTTTCTGTCAAAGTAGCTATCAGCTTGGCCCTTCCATTGGATCTTGTTCTTCAATATTTTCTTTCCCTTTTGAGGAGGAGAGAATCCTGGTGCTGAATTTGAGCAATGAGAGCAATCCCTCTTTTTCTTGTTCTCCAACAGCATCCATTAGTGCATTTTCGTATTCTACATTGATATCATCAAATTTCATATCGAAGTTGATTATTCTGTCTTGTGGTACAACTTCTTCGTTTAAAGCAAGGTTTAAACCGTCTTTGAAGGCAAAGATCAGCCGCGGTCCTGACATCTCCTTCTGAAATTAACAGGGAGACATCAGTGAGCTGGAATTGTTTATGAACCAGAACAAAACATATTTCAATTAACATATATTTTATCTTGTTAGTGTATATTTAGAAAAGGACAGATGTAATATGCAATACTAAGAATTTTTATTAAATTTTGATATTGATTAAAAAAAAATTTATCTGGTCATAGACTTTTCAGGCCATATAAATAACCCCAGAACTCTCTGAAGTTCACAAAAATTTTCATATGTACGCGACAAACTAACAGCGGTAAGCATCGTCATGTCGCGTAGTANGGAAAGTCATTTTGTAATCAATTTGGTAGTGAATTTGGTGGATTTTGATGAAATTTGGATTTAGACCCAAATTAGGCATATGGGGCTAATTTGGGTCAAACTTGAGCTAGCTTTAGACTAAGCTCAAATTGGGTATTGTGTTTGGTCACAAATGACCTCATAAAGGATTTTCAACAAAAATTGAATGTCAATTTGAGTATTGTTGTGTTTGGTCACAAATGACCTCACAATAGATTTTTGACAAAAATGGGAAGCCAATTTGAGGTTTAGGACATTCAATTGTTGAGATTTGGGGTGTTAGCCAATATTGGGGCTAATTTGGGGTTTTGGATTTGGAATTCAATTGTTGAGATTTGGGGTGTTAGCCAATATTGGGGCTAATTTGGGGTTTTGGATTTAACCAAAAGGTGTTAGCCAATATTGGGGCTAATTTGGGGTTTTGGATTTAAACCAAATTGGATGATCAAATCAATACAAATTTATGGTCAAACTTGATGTAAAATAATGCTATAAAGCAAATACAACATTTCTTTGGGCCAATTGGCATGGTCATAAGTCCAATTGATGTGATTTGGTCATTTAGTCAAAGTATTATGAGGGTATGGTGTACCTTAGCTCCAAATCAACACCCAGGGTTAATCCTAAGGTCAAGTAGCCCTATAAGAACTCTCCTTTAGTTCCCTCATAATGATCTTACCTACTAAGTGGTAGAGGTTAGGACCAATATGTGGAACTTCAAGTTGAGTTAAGAGAAGAGTTTTGAGTTTCTAATGGTGAGGGTACCTTTTCTAGTTTTCTTATATTAGTCAGTAGGAAAGTCCTATGGCTAGACCTAAGCTACTAAAGAAATTTCTAGACCTCAACCAAAAGTGAGGTCAATAAATGGACCTCCAATAGGTGCGGTGTGCTGGGTGAGCACACCACACTTATTGTTGTTGACCGACAAGATCAACAAGACCAATATAGATTTCTAAGTTATCAGACCTAGAAAGAAGTGTGAATTTGTGTATGCTATTTGTTTCCGCTGGGGATTTTTTGCAAATAAGTGTCTGACCAAGATCATGCAGTGAGGACTCTCACTGAGGATTGGATAGTGAGTTTTTTAAGTTGTTAAATGTGTTCTTTTGTTTTTTTTTTTAATAAGGATCAACATGTAAGGGTTGACCTCAAAATGGGGATTCAATATACAAATATTGATATCAAAGGAGAGTCAGACATTTGGAACTGACTTCCAATAGAAGAAATCAGAAGTGTAGGACTGATCT
>JXCR01144604.1:105182-126023 GCA_002079205.1 Phalaenopsis hybrid cultivar
TTTAAAAATAGATATCTTTATTATTACACCTTGGAAAAATATTCCAATGATTTCTAAGTTTTTAGGAAATAATTTTGGAACGTTTCCATGAGTTTAGTATTTTATGATTTTTTTATTATTTTTAATTATTAAAAATAATTAAAAATAACCTAAAAATCATGTTTTTATTTTAAATATATATTTATTTTTATTAAGTCTCCCTAATATCATAGAACTCAAAAAACTAAGTTTCATAATTTTTGGAGTTATATTTTGATTTTTAAAAATCATTTAAGTTTCAAATTTGATAGTCACTTTTAAAAATCAATTAAAAATACTAAATGATTTCCAAATGACTTGAAATTTTTATGCTAAGTTTACTGACTTATGGACCACAATGTAAAACAAAAATCAAGTGATTTTGATCTCTATTTACTTCAAATTAAATGTTTTAAGTAAATTAAGGTTTGCTCAAAACAGTGATGTTTTGATTATGAAAAATCATGAAATTATTTCCTGAGACTATTCTAACCATAGCAAACTTACATGAATTTTTGTAGAATTTTCTAATCCATATACAATTTTCTATATATATTTGAGTAGAAAATGCATAAAAATTTAGAAAATTAAGATCTCTGTCTAGAGATCTCCTATATCTTTGTAAAAATACGCAAATTGTGCACCTAGACGGAGGCTACAATATTTAAAATTTTGAGGTCAAAGTGATAATCCAATATGAATGGAGAATTGAAAAACCATTAACCCTAATTCATTTTTTAAAAATAATTTATGCATCAGATTAATGTGAAAATATATTCATATGATTCTCCTCTGTTCACTGAGTAGGAGAGTATTTTTATTTTATTTTTATAAATTTTCTATGCAAAGATATGGATTTTTGAAGTTTAGGGGTTGTTCACTGAGCAAGAGAGTATTTTTATTTTATTTTTATGAATTTTTTACACAAAGATATGGATTTTTGAAGTTTAATAGCGGTATTTTTATTTTATTTTTATGAATTCTCTATGCAAAGATATGGATTTTTAAAGTTTAGGGGCGGCATTTTTATTTTATTTTTATGAGTTTTCTATGCAAAGATATGGATTTTTAAAGTTTAGGGGCTTTTTTCTAAATTTATTAAATACCCTATTTATTTATTCAAACCACGGGCTGACTGGATCATCGGATCCGTCGAACAGCCACACGGTGCGCTTCTATTCGACGCCTCTTTCTGAGTCAGCTGCCACGTGGCCCGCCATATCATTCCAGAGGATTATCCGGCTTGATCTCCGCCATATATTCAATACACGCGAGAATGGACGGCATCCGCTCATTGTCCCCGATGGCTTTAATCGAGAGCCGTCCAACTTAAAACCTTAATATCTCTCTCGTTTCTTAATGGATTTTGATGATGTTTTTAAATTGTTTGTCTTGAAAAGGTCGAACACATCTATATGGTAAACATACTATAAAATTAAGCCATCATAAATGGAGAGCTCACAGAGGCTAGGGAGAGTGAGTGAGGTTATACCTTTGCTCCGAGAGGTTTGGCCTCAATCAGAGATTCTCCACACCTTCGTTGGGTCCCAAAGAGCTTAGGGACGAAGCCTTTGACCACAGCTGATTTTGGGTGTTGGTTGAGAGCTATGGTAGAGGCTATTTCAGAGGGGGAATTGATAGGGGTTTGACTTCCTTCACTGTTGTGAAGGTATAGAGCCAATTTATTTGAAGTTTGGTGCTGTGTAGGTTCGGATTGAAGTTTGTCCTGATTTCGGGCAGGAATTCAAACTCAAAATTGGCTTTCTGTGGTGGAATTGAGAGAGGGAAATGGATTGTAATGTGCTAAGGAACTCTTAGAGAAGCTCTCTGAGGAGTTTGGGAGGCCTTGGTGAAAAATTTTTCTTACCCCTTCTTCATGGCCGTGAGGGGCATTTTATAGAAATTGGCAAAGGGGAAGCTTAGCTGGCCAATTGAGGCGTTAGCCCCACTGCTTAGGTGTTAAGCAGAGGAGCTCTCAACTCAATTTGGGTTAAGGTGGCTTCTTGGCATGAATTTGGGTATTGGCCATGTGGGGGCTCACGGTTTTGGGCTTAGCTTGGCGTTAAAGTGGTTAACCAAGGGTTGGTTCATGTTTAAAGCTTATAATGAGCAGTAAAAATGGCACCACAGAGTATTGACATGTGGTATGGAAAGTACTTTGATTTATCCTTCTCTTTATCCCTTTAAAAATTAAAAAAAAAAAATTTACCCATGAGATAAATATCAAGCTTAACCATGGGTTGGTGGCTGGTTTTAAACTCAACTCTAGAGTCTAGGATGAGTTAAGGTAAAGCTCATTTGACCATACCAAGCTCAATTGGTTTGGATTTGACCATAAGTCCAAGAAGGTGCTTATGACCAAATCTTGTGTTTGGAGTAGATTAGACATGTCAATTGGCCCAATTAAATATGGCATTTGGTGTAAGAGACCATGAGAAACAACTTTCATGAAGGGTGAAAGTAATTTTTGAGGTCAATTGGTTAATCAATTTGGTGGATTTTTTATTTTTGTCCCATTTTAAACATGTTAGGCTAAGTTTGGGTCAAACTCGGGCTAGACATGTGTTAAGTCCAAATTGATTGTTGTGTTTGGTGTAAAACATCATGATGAACAACTTTCATGAAGGAGAAAAGTTTTTTTGAGATTGATTTGGTGGTCAATTTGGGTGGGTTTTAATGGATTTGGATTTAGACTTGAAATTGATTGTTGTGTTTGGTGTAAAACATCATGATGAACAACTTTCATGAAGGATGAAAGTTGTTTTAAAGTTGATTTGATGGTTAATTTGGATGAATTTTAATGGATTTGGATTTAGACTTAAATTAAAACTCAAATTGAATATTGTGGTTGGTGAAGAACATCATTATGAACAACTTTCATGAAGGATGAAAGTTGTTTTGAATCAATTTGGTAGTGAATTTAGTGGATTTTGATGATATTTGGATTTAGACCCAAATTAGGCATATGGGGAAAATTTGGGTCAAACTTGAGCTAGCTTTGGACTAAGCTCAAATTGATTGTTGTGTTTGGTCACCCCTCACAAGGGATTTTCAACAAAAATTGGATGCCAATTTGAGGTTTAGGGCATTCAATTGTTCAGATTTGGGGTGTTAGCCAATATTGGGGCTAAATAGGGGTTTTGGATTTAAACCAAATTAGATGATCAAAAGGTTTTACCAATGCAAATTTATGGTCAAATCTGATGTAAAATATTGCTATGAAGCAAATACAACATTTCTTTGGGCCAATTGGCATGGTTATAAGTCCAATTGATGTGATTTGGTTATTTAGTGAGGGTATTGTGAGGGTATGGTGTACCTTAGCTCCAAATCAACCCCCAGGGTCAATCCTAAGGTGAAGTAGCCCTATAGGAACTCTCCTTGAGTTCCCTCATAATGATCTTACCTACTAAGTTCTAGAGGTTAGGACCAATATGTGGAACTTCAAGTTGAGTAAATATAAGAGTTTTGAGTTTCTAATGGTGAGGGTACCTTTTCTAGTTTTCTAAGACTAGTCAGTAGGAAAGTCCTATGGCTAGACCTAGGCTACTAAAGAAATTTCTAGACCTCAACCAAAAGTGAGGTCAACATTATTTTTTAGGATGGAAGTCACTGATTATCTAAGTAATGAGAAATTTAAGAAAATGTTTAAGGAAAAATTAGAGGAAGAAAAATTTATTGAGAATGAGGATGAAATCAAAGAAGAAAATTTAGATTATATTCAGGAAAATTTTGAAACTTTAGATTTATTGGAAAATGATAATAAAAATCTTATTCTTTCAAGTATTAAACCACCTGAACTTGAACTAAAAGTATTACCGGCTCATTTAAAATATGTGTTTTTAGGAGATTCATCCACATTTTCTGTTATTGTATCTTCTAATTTAACTAAAATTTAAGTACAAAAATTAATATAAATGTTAAAAAAAAATAAAAAGGCTTTTGGATGAACTTTAGTAGATATTAAAGGAATTAGTCCTTTAATTTATATGCACAAAATTTTATAAAAAGAACAATACAAACGTAAAGTTGATCCTCAAAGGATATCAAACCCAAAAATGAAGGAAGTTGTTAAAAAAGAAATATATAAACGATTAGATGCTTGAATTATATATCCTATTTCAAACAGTGCTTGGGTAAGTCCAATTCACTATGTTCTAAAGAAAGGAGGAGTGACCGTTGAAGTAAATGAGAAAAATAAATTAATTCCAATAAGATAAATTACTGGTTGGTGAATTTGTATAGATTATAGAAAATTAAACATGGCCACTAGGAAGATAACTTTCCTTTACCCTTTCTAGGCTGAATGTTGGATAGATTGACTGGAAACAAATATTACTACTTTTTAGATGGATATATTGGTTATCATCAAATTCTAATTGCTCTTGAGGATCAAGATAAAACAACATTTACAAGCCCTTATGTAATATTAGCTTTTAATAGAATGTCTTTTGGACTATGCAATGCACCTGCGACATTTCAAAGATGTATGATATCAATATTTAGTAATTTGACTGAACATGGAATGGAAGTATTTATGGATGATTTTTCTATTTCTTGGACTTCAATTGAATTATGTTTAAATAATTTAGAAAAAGTTCTAGAATTAAGTGAAAAAATCAATCTAGTATCAAATTTGGAAAAATGTCAACTTATGGTTGCAGGAGGAATTGTACTTAGGCATAAAATTTCTGAAAATAGCATGGAAGTGTATCCTGGAAAAATCCAAGTTATTGAAAAATTACCACCACCGACTATGGTCAGAAGGGTAAGAAGCTTTTTTAGGACATCCTTGTTTCTACAGGTGTTACATAAAAAGTTTTTCAAAAATAACTAAACCATTATGTCAACTTTTAGAAAAAGATACAAAAGTTGACTTTAGTAAGGAATGCATTAAAGCATTTGAATTATTGAAAGAAAAATTAATCACTGCACCTATAATAGTCCAACCTGATTGAGAGAAATATTTTGAAATAATGTGTGATGTTAGTGATTGTGCTTTAGAAGTTGTTTTAGGATAAAGGCACAACAAAGTATTTAAAGTAATATATTATGCTAATAAAACTCTGAATGATTCTCAAATTAACTACACTACTACTGAAAAAACATTATTAGCTATTGTTTATGCCTTTGAAAAATTTAGACCTTACTTGACTGGAACTAACTGTATAGTGTATACATATCATTCTGTTATCAAATACTTGATGCAAAAGGACTCTAAACCAAGATTAATTGGATAGATACTTCTATTGCAAGAGTTTGAATTTATTGTAGTTGATAGAAAGGGAAATGATAATCAAATAGCTGATCATTTCTCTAGATTAGAAAAAGAAATATTGACTAATTTTGCAAATGAATTTTTAGAAAATTTCCCTAATGATTAATTATATAGTATTGATGAAATAAATACACTGTGGTATACCAATACAGTAAATTACATTATAAGTGATATTCTACCACTGGATATTAAGAAAAAAAAATTAAGGAAATTTATATATGATTCAAAATTCTGTTTTTGAGATGACCCATATTTATATAAACAATGTAAAGATCTAATTATTAGAAGGTGTGTGTGCCTTAGAAAGAGACTCAATAAATAATTGAAAGATGTCATGATTTTGAATTTAGAGGACATTTTGGAACAAATAAAACTTCTTATAAACTTTTACAAGCTGAAATTTATTAGCCTAATCTTTTCAAAGATGTTAATGAATATAGTAAAACATGTGATAGATGTCAGCGAATAGGAAATATTTCTAGAAGAAATGTGTTGACCTCATTTTTTGTTGAGGTTTAGTTTTTTCCCTTTTAGTAGCCTAAGATCTAGCCATAGAATTTTTCCTATTGACTATTCTTAGAAAACTATACATGGAACTCTCACCATTAGAAATTCTACCCTCTTCTTTACTCAACTTGAAGTGCCACAAGTTGGTCTCAACCCTAGCATTTAGTAGGTGGGATCACTACGGGGGAAACTCAAGATGAGTCACCCTTAGGACTGTTGAACTTTAAGGTTAACCCTAGGTGTTGGTCTGGAGCTAAGGCACTCACTACACTCATCTACACTCATATACACCCACATTCACTCACAACCCTAAACTCAAATTTCTAGCCTAGATCCCTTGATCTTTTGGGATACTCATGTAGATGGTCCCCTAAACCCACAAGCCCTAGGGCTATGGTTTGGCTAAGACCACTATGCAGAGGACCCAAAATAGGGTTTCCATTGGTCCATGGCTTGTTAGTTATGATTGGTACCTCAACTCTACCAAAATACCCATCTTGGCCTTTTACCCCTAAAACACCCCCAAATTACCAAAATACCCCTCTTGGACCCAAAATTCCAAAATTCCAAAAATTCCCAGAATATCCCAATAAACCTTAAATATTCTCAATTTCATTTNCCCAATAAATCTTAAATATTCCCAATTTCATGTCTCTCAACTACCACATGACCCAATTTAGCTAATTTGACCATCTTTAACCAAAACCCCAAATTTGTCATTAAAGACACAAATTCCCTAAATTCAATTCAAATGTCCATCAATTTGACCTCAATTGACCTCAATTTAAATCCTAAACTCAAATTAACTTTTGATATGATCAAATTAAAATAGATCCAAGCTCAATTGGTCCATGATTTGAACATAATTTTGAGTTAGGTTAAAGCCCCAATTTTGACCATACGACCTAATCTCACAAAATTGAACCCATAGCCTAGTCAATTGGCCCCAATTAATGTTGTAAAATCTTTATAACATCCCTATACATCAAAATCAACCATAAATTGACCTTGGTAAAGCCTCATATCCATTTGATTTTTGCCTAAATACAAAATTCCAAAATTTAGCCCCAAATTAGCTAAGTCCCCAAATTTCACCCAATTGATTGCCTTAACCTCCAAATTGGCATCCAATTCATGTTCAAAACTCCTCATGAGGTCCCTATTTACCATTTACAATAATCAATTTGGACTTAGCCTAAGGCTAACCCAAGCTAGACCCAAGCCTAGCCCAACATAACAAAATTGATTAAGGTTCAAAATTCCCTCCAATTGACCCTTCAATTGAACTCAAAACCACTTCCATCCTTCACCAAAGCTGTTCCTTATGATGATATACACCAAATAAAATATTTATTTGGGCCAATTAACATGGCTAACTTAGCTCAAACCCAAGTTTTGGTCATTTGCACTCACTTGGACCCATGCACTAAATGTGACCTAACCTCCCTAAAGTTACCAAATTAACTCCATCACAACCATTAGTTGCATTTATTGACCATTCCAAACACCATGAAACCACCTAAATCAAGCCATGGACCAAAGGTCCCACAAATCAAGGGATATTATTTCCAAAAATGCACATGCTTAAGATATCTTTGTTAAATCAAAGCACATTTGCATTAAATAGTTGTTAACCCGGCCGACCCACCTAGTGGCCGTAAAAGCTCAAAACTAAGAGCCACACCCATGGAACCTCACCCAAATTAAACTCAGAGGCCAGCTCATCCAAATCAAATTGAAGAGCTCCTCTACCCCTGCCCTCCACCTAAGCACCACAATGCACCCAAACTTGTGCCCTGAGAGCCACCCCATGAAAATTTTTAAAAAAATTCACCTCCCACGCCCATGGGAGATGTGCTGAAAATTTCTTAGAGAGGTCTCTCCAAACTTCTCACAGAGCTTCCCTAAGATGCCCTCAGTGCATTCCAACTATTTTTCCCCACCAATTCGCAGTGACGGAGCTCAATTTTGAGCTTGAGACCTTGTCAGAAACCAGGACAGAACCCAATACTCCTCCACAGTGCACCAAACTCAAATTAACTTCACCCACACCTTCACAACAGTGAAAGAAGCTAAAGTCCCATCAAATTACCCACTGAAATAGCGTCCACCATAGCTCTAGACCAACACCTGAAATCGAGATTGGTCGAATTCATACTTAGGCCTTACACTAAGACCAAGGAGTCAATCCCTAACCTCCTTGGACCCTAAAAAAAGTGTCGAGCCCCTTTGATCGAAGCTTCACTTCTCAGAGCAAAGGTATAAAACTTCTCCTCCTCCCGAGCTCATTTTGACTCTCCATTTACTTAAGCTTTATGGATGTGTTTTTCTCACTTAGACAAGTCCATAGGATCAAACCTGAAGTGATTTGGTTGAGTCTAGGCTAAGATCTTAGGGTTTTAGTGTGGACGGTCATGGGATCGTTCTATCGGGGAGAATGACGGGGAGCCGTTTGATCAAGCGTGTATCAATTGGACGGAGGAGATTGAGCCGGACAGCGCTTCGGGACATAAACAGTGGGCCGAGTCAGCAAGCTATGTGGACGACGACCTCCAACCAAAGCGCCCCATGCATGCCTTCGAGGCCGTCGTAGGTTGAGGTGGCATGCGCGGTTTAAATAGATAAATATGGTTTTTCTATTTATTTAAATACCCCCAAACTTAGAAAATCCATAACTTTGTGTAGAAAAATCAGAAAAATAAAATAAAAATACCCTCTTGCTCAGTGAACAGAGGAAAATAATGTGGAATAAATTTCAAGACCATTTTATGCATATTTTATTTTTAATTAATTAAAAACTATTTGGAATCATTTGATTGTCCATGCATATTGACACATCACCTTGGCTTGAAATTTTGGCATATTGTACCCTCTATCAAGAAAAACATTCTCTGATTTTTCTAAAGTTAGAGAAGGTTCCTATACAGAGATCCATGTTTTTCAAGTTTTTTGCACATTATTTCTTTAAAATAATCTTGAAAATTATCATATTGATTAGANAAACAGAGGAGAATAATGTGGATTAAATTTCAAGACCATTTTATGCATATTTTATTTTTAATTAATTAAAAACTATTTGGAATCATTTGATTGTCCATGCATATTGACACATCACCTTGGCTTGAAATTTTGGCATATTGTACCCTCTATCAAGAAAAACATTCTCTGATTTTTCTAAAGTTAGAGAAGGTTCCTATACAGAGATCCATGTTTTTCAAGTTTTTTGCACATTATTTCTTTAAAATAATCTTGAAAATTATCATATTGATTAGAAAATCCTAAGAAAATTTTTGCAGGTTCACCATGACTGGAGAAATCTTTGAAAAAAGTTTCATGGGTTAATTCATTTAAAATACTCTTAAATTTTACAAAAACCAAATCACTAAGATAATTAATTTTGGCAAATATAAACATTTAAATGACTTGATTTTTTATCTCCACCGTGATTTATGAACCAGAGAACTCATCATAAAAATTTCAAAATATTTTGAGTTCATTTGACAACTTAAGTTGATTCAGAGAACTCATCATAAAAATTTCAAATTATTTTGAGTTCATTTGACAACTTAACTTGATTTTTAAAGATAGTCATCAAAGTTTCAAAATATTTTGAGTTCATTTAATAACTTAAATTGATTTTTAAAGATAAATTTATGATCTAGAGAACTCACTATAAAAAGTTCAAAATATTTTGAGTTCATTTGATAACTTAAGTTGATTTTTAAAGATAAATAGTCACTTTTGACACCTAAATGATTTCTTAAAAATCAAAATATAACTCAAAAATTTATGAGACTTAGTTTTTTGAGTTCCTTGTGATCAGAGATATTTTTAGCCTATCTTAAATATTTAAAATAATTAAAAATTCATAAAAATTACAAAAAAAATAAAACTCATTGAAATATTCTAAACTGCTTCCTAATCACTTAGGAACAATTAGAATATTTTTCCTGACTTTCTAAATAAAGATATTGAANGAAACATTCTCTGATTTTTCTAAAGTTAGAGGAGGTTCCTATACAAAGATCCATGTTTTTCAAGTTTTTTGCACATTATTTCTTTAAAATAATCTTGAAAATTATCATATTGATTAGAAAATCCTAAAAAAATTTTTGAAGGTCCACCATGACTGGAGAAATCTTTGAAAAAAGTTTCATGGGTCAATTCATTTAAAATACCCGTAAATTTTACAAACACCAAATCACTAAGATAATTAATTTTGGCAAATATAAACATTTAATGACTTGATTTTTTATCTCCACCGTGATTTATGAACCAGAGAACTCATCATAAAAATCTCAAAATATTTTGAGTTCATTTGACAACTTAAGTTGATTTTTAAAGATAAATGTCACTTTTGACACCTAAATGATTTCTTAAAAATCAAGATATAACTCAAAAAATTATGAGACTTAGTTTTTTGAGTTCTCTGTGATCAGAGATATTTTATAAAAATAAAATTATGTTTAAAATAGAAACTTGATTTTTAGCCTATCTTAAATATTTAAAATAATTAAAAATTCATAAAAAATACAAAAAAAATAAAACTCATTGAAATGTTCTAAACTGCTTCCTAATCACTTAGGAACAATTAGAATATTTTTCCTGACTTTCTAAATAAAGATATTGAATTTTCAAGCTTAAAATAATTTTTTAAAGGCTAAAATGAGTTTTCACTAAAATAATTTTAATAAATCAAAGAAAAATCAGAAAATTTTCACTAGAATATTCTTCTGAGTCCTCTAACCCTAGGGAGATTTTTCAAAAATACAAAACTTAACTTTCACCACCTAAAATATTTTATTTTTNGTTCAATGTTCACTGAGCATTAATGGTATTTATAGGACGAATTATTAAGCAAAATAATAAGTTAAAAAAGAACTCGAGATTTTTCACCAGGCAACAAGAGAGTAGCATGAACCTGCTTCTTTCTCCATATATGTTGGACATCTTGGAGAACTACTAAACTTAATATATGTTGCTTGGTAAAGTCATCCTTAATTAAACTGCTAAGGACCCGCCAAGATATGACATAGGGTTGGAAAATTACCAAAATTTTACTTTTCCTGCTCTTCATAAAATGCCTTAACATGCAATTCAAGCTTCAGGTGGTGGAACGAGAAGACTCACAAGGTACACTTTTACAGTTTTTAGCATTGTCTTTCTTGTACTTTCATACTGTATTTTTCATACTGTAATTTTATACCTGCAAATTTGCATGCTAAACAACGATGTCACCCTGCATGAAAACTAAAACTACCAGGATAGCCACATAACCAAAACCAAAATTAAAACTAAAATCAACCAAGATAAAACTCACAGTCACAACATTCAAAATATAAAACAGCACAAAATTTAATCACAAACATCACACAAACACTACAACTTCAACTAAATTAAGATGTCTCTATCGAATGATCGGGAATCCCTCGAAGGAGGTAACCTACGGTTGCTAACGAGGATTCCCATGGTTTAAATGAAATTAGGGAACTCATTAATATGAGTTTAGTTAGTTCATTTGGGCTAAGTGAATCCAATAGAAAATAGTGGTGCTGGAACAAAGGAACCGTAGGATCCTAACTGGTGTCGCACTAATCAACTTTAATAGACCCTCATAAAATTTAAAGAACTTCAACCATAGGGCCACCTGATTTTACATTATAACTTGACACGCTAGATAACTCAAAATCGTCACGGCAAGGAGCTTGGTGCTAGCATGGTGGGCAACACGATCATCTTTAACAGTAAAACATGTCTTCGCCAGCTAAACCAGTCTTCCTTCCTTAGACTTAAACAACAAAGCCATAGGACTTCGAGGTTGCTTGGTTATGCAATGTAAATCCTCAGATTATCTTTAGGCCTTTGCAAAGCCTTACTATACAATATAAGCCCTATTTTCTCTTAGGATTCCGAGGTTGTCGTTTGTCACGACCTAAATCCTCACATATTCCAGGCTATTTGTGTGATCGTTTCACATGAATGTAAGCCATAATAAATAAAATTGGCAGGATGAAACACCTAAATATTTCTCCTCAAAACTGAAGCCAACATAGGATAGCTTGGGAATTCACCGAGGTTCTCCTCTGGATCCATGACATCCCCTAGTTCTTCTTCCTTGGGATTCTACAATCTAACTAATAAAATTGACATGATGAAACACCTAAATATTTCTCCTCAAAACTGAAGCCAAACATTAGGATAGCTTGGGAAGTGACCTAGGTTCTCCTTTGGATCCATGACATCCCCTAGTTTTTCCTCCTTTGGATTCTACAATAAAATGTTCCAAATTTTTATGTGCGATCTCATTGAAGAGCCCTACCATTTGAAAATCCTTGAAAATAATATTTCCTCATTTTTATCGAGAGTCTTCTTAGGTGACTTTTGTCATTTGAGATGTAATTAATTATAGGGGCTTGCCCTTATAGGAAGCATGTCTGAACCCAACTTAATATAAACCCTATTTAATCCTTTATATTAAGTAAGGGAACTTGTCGGCAAATACAAAGGTTTCGCAGACCAAACAGACGTCATACTTTCCTTAGTTTATTTGATCGAGCCTCGTCCTCAAGTCTTGTGTTTATCCTTCGGGATAGATATAGGATTTGAGGTACAATTCTCTTTGATTTTAAACTATGAAAAATATGGGGTCAGTTTGATTTCGTACTTCAATGTCGTTCCGAAGCGGACGACGAGATTTCAATTTCGGTGACTGATAGCTTCTAGCGGGCAACTCCCCCCAAACCTACCCGAAATAGTGCCGACACAATGCCAAAAAAATTGGTTTGTTATTTATGAATAGGAAATTAAAGCAATTTATGTTGAGATTCTACGCAAGTATATGTATCACTATCAAGTATGACAAGACTTTCTGTTTAAGCCCCAAATATTGATCCTACGAGGAGGGTTTAAATTTGAGATGGTAATTTAGATTTGAAATTTTACAATAATAAAGAAATTCTACTATACTAATTTAAAATGTTTAAGGTGCTATCAGAACTAAATTATCAACTACTAGCAAGACTGTAAAGAAAAGTTAAACTATAACTACCAAACTATGTTTCTGTGATGAAGTTATCAAATATGAGAAATCATCTTTCTCACTACAATGACATTTTGGTTAAATGAGAGAGATAAATGGTTTGAATTTATATTGTGCCAAATAGGAGCAATTTTAATTCTCTACCCTTACTCAAGTGTTATAGAGGATCGCTGGTTAANTTGGTTAATCTTATATTTAGTCTCTAAATATGTGGTTAGGCTGGGAGGATTCTAGCTCTCACTCTAGAGCTCCCACTTCCCTTCCCACCAAGGTTGACTCTCGTTTTAGTTCTTAAACACAAAGAACAAATTGGACATTTTAGTTAGTCACCCTAATATACATTTTNCTGGTTAATCCTATATTTAGTCTCTCAATATGTGGTTAGGCTGGGAGGATACTAGCTCTCACTCTAGAGCTCCCACTTCCCTTCCCACCAAGGCTGACTCTCGTTTTAGTTCTTAAACACAAAGAACAAATTGGACATTTTAGTTAGTCACCCTAATATACATTTTCTTATTTATTTGCAACAAATTTCATGAATATTTCCTTATTTATTTGCACCAAATTTCATTAACGAAACACTCCTTCATAAAATTAAATGTGATTTTCACTTTGTTGTAGAACTCATACTCCATTTCGTGGATCTTATGTTTCACAATAGATTTNTATTTCCTTATTTATTTGCAGCAAATTGCATGAATATTTTCTTATTTATTTGCACTAAATTCCATGAACGAAACACTCCTTCATAACATTAAATGTGATTTTCACTTTGTTGTAGAACTCATACTCCATTTCGTGGATCTTATGTTTCACAATAGATTTTAACATTTCAATTGGCCACATCAAAAACTAAATTAAGAACAGAGTGGAAAAATCATCACAATTTATTCTAAATTTTAAAATTGGCACATCCAAAATCTCTTCATTTCACCATATCTCAGAGTAGGGAGAAAGATAAACAAAAATACTCATAACTTATGAGAAAGATACAACAAAATACAAATTTCATAAATTAAAGAAAGTTTACACAATAATAATAAACAAACACTACTTATCTGCAACTCTTTCTCAAAGCAAATCCCATGTTGCCTCTNAAGAAAGATACAACAAAATACAAATTTCATAAATAAAAGAAGGTTTACACAATAATAATAAACAAACACTACTTATCTGCAACTCTTTCTCAAAGCAAATCCCATGTTGCCTCTCTTGAACTCTTTCTCACTTTACAAGGCTGTTGATTTTCTCTTTAAAGATGTATGGAAGAAGAAACCTCTCACTTCTCTCCCTCTCATAACAACTCTTAGGAGAAAATCACACATAGACTCACCACACTAAATAATAGAACATACCACTTTTTATGAGCAATTTTTGCTCTAAATAAAGCATAATGTCGGTTCCCTAAGAGGTGCCTCCAATAACTCTTCAAAAAGCGTCCAGATTCATGGAATCTTCTAAAATTTTGCCCCACACTGACCTGGGCGTCGTCGGCGCCTGTGGTCGGAATGTAATTTCGTACTCTCTGTCAAATGGCACTATCAGTGCCCCTTTGTTTTGGACTTCTGTTTCATGTTGGCACCGTCAGCATCCTTGCTAGCACCTTCGACATTGAGNACTTCAAAAAGCGTCCAGATTCATGGAATCTTCTAAAATTTTGCCCCACACTGACCTTGGCGTCATCGGCGCCTGTGGTCTGAATGTAATTTTGTACTCTCTGTCAAATGGCACTATCGGTGCCCCTTTGTTTTGGACTTCTGTTTCATGTTGGCACCGTCAGCATCCTTGCTAGCACCTTCGACATTGAGTTTTTCCATGAAAACACCATTTTGACTCACAATTCCATCCTTTTTGGCTCCTTTTTGCTTCAAGTCCTAAATATCATCAACCTGCAGCAAACCATAAAACATACCTTCCTTTAAAGCGTAATATCACTAAAAATGAGTGTAAAATATATGTCTAAAAATGCATATATTTTTTGTGCATCAAGGGTTGAACGACGCAATTCACCAATGGGAGTTTGTCGCATGTGATGGGTGAGAAATTGGAATTAAGCTAAGCATGACCTTCTCATTTTTTAGTTTTATNTCTGCAACAAACCATAAAACATACCTTCCTTTAAAGCGAAATATCACCAAAAATGAGTGTAAAATATATGTCTAGAAATGCATATATTTTTTGTGCATCAAGGGTTGAACGACGCAATTCACCAATTGGAGTTTGTCGCATGTGATGGGTGAGAAATTGGAATTAAGCTAAGCATGACCTTCTCATTTTTTAGTTTTATGGTGACTTGGCCGGCTGGACAGGCCAAGGGAGGTGGTAGTTGGCTCAGGGAAGGCCAGTGAAGGTTTAATTGTGATTAGCTTAAAGGTTTGATAGTTGATGGCACAGGATAGAGAGCTTAACAAAANCGGACAGGCCAAGGGAGGTGGTAGTTGGCTCAGGGAAGACCAGTGAAGGTTTAATTGTGATTAGCTTAAAGGTTTGATAGTTGATGGCACAGGATAGAGAGCTTAACAAAATTTTGGGGCAAGCTTCCTTGATTTGTGGGACCCTTGGTCCATGGCTTAAAATTTAGGTCTTGGCTGATTTGATTAGCATCATAGGTGGCAAATCAAGGTAGGATAATCTTGGTTAAGCAAAAGCTTTGAGTTAATTTGGGGCTTAGGTTAAAAATTAGGGTTTGGACTAAGAATTGGATTTGAGCTTGTTTCAAAACTAGCTGAAGGGTTGAAATGGTCAATGGGGATGTCATAAAGAGTTTAGGAGATGAATTTTGGGGCAATTGAATTGACCACATGGTTCAATTTGATGGAATTTTGAAATTGGGCCAATTTGGGGCATTTGGTTTGGACTTGGGTTTAAAGTTGGCTAGAATTTGAATTTAGGTCAACTGATGGTTTAATTTAGATTCGAAGATTTTCATGAGGCATTTGGGAATCAATTTGGTGGAAGTTGAGAGGCTATGGAGTTCAATTTGGGCATTTTCATTTGGATTTGATTTTGGTCGANAGGTTTAAAGTTGGCTAGAATTTGAATTTAGGTCAACTGATGGTTTAATTTAGATTAGAAGATTTTCATGAGGCATTTGGGCATCAATTTGGTGGAAGTTGAGAGGCTATGGAGTTCAATTTGGGCATTTTCATTTGGATTTGATTTTGGTCGAGTCTGAGTTTGGATCTAGCCCACTTGAGGGCTCAAATTGGTCTAGGAGAATGTTATGAAGAGTTTAGTATTCAATTGGGTAAATTGAGTTGACTATGAGATTTAACTTGATGGAATTTGAACGTCTATTCAATTGGGGATTTTGGCCCAAAACTAAAATTAGGGTTTTAAGATTGGTTCAATTAGGCTCCAAATTGGTGTAGATTGGGATTGGACATGTTGATGATTGATTTAGGTTTGAAATTGAGTGAGGTTGAAGTAAATTTGGTGGAAATTAGGCTTTTAAGGGCAAAATTGGGATTTTAGTCAAAACTGGTACATGTGGTCATATTGGACCCAATGAGTGGTTAGGATTGATTTAGAAGATGTTTGGAATGATTTGGAAGGTTTTTGGAATTTTTTGGACATAAAGTGTATTTTGGTAATTTTTGGCAATTGTAGGGGTATAATGGAAATTTTGAGAATTTTGAGAATTTTGAGCAATTTAAGTGGTTTGAGATGATTTTGGGAGAGAAATTAATCATTTCGACAATTTTAAAATTTTTTGGGTTTTAGGGGTATTTTGAAAATTATGAAAAAGTTTGGGAGCAAAAGGTCAAAAATTGGAGTTTTGTTGGAATTGGTATCAATTAAGGATGCTAATCATAAAATCTCCCTCTTTAAGTCATAAGTCTAAGGGAACCCTCATTTCAGATCCCCCATGTGTTGGTCCTAACCATCCTTGTCAACGACTAAGAGTTTGGGNCTTGTTGGAATTGATATCAATTAAGGATGCTAATCATAAAATCTCCCTCTTTAAGTCATAAGACTAAGGGAACCCTCATTTCAGATCCCCCATGTGTTGGTCCTAACCATCCTTGTCAACGACTAAGAGTTTGGGGAACAACCCACATGAGTCTCCAAAAGAGTAGGGAGTCAAGCTAAACATGCTTGGTTTTGGATTTGGATTGAAGGTGAGGGGTTCAAGTGTTTTTGTGCAAGACTAACCAAAAGCACACCACCCTGGGCTAACCCTAAGGCTAAACAGTCCTATGGGGACTCTTCTTAAGTTCTCTCATGCTGGTTCCAACCTTCTAAGAGCTAAAGGGAAAAGCCAAACATGTGAAACTCCAAGAAGAGCAAAGAGATTATCACTACCACGATGGATCTGCATAACTATATTTGGTGACATCCTTCTTGCAACAACATTCACTTTCATAGAGTCGATGAGGATCAAGAGCATCTACTAACGAAAGCATATGACTACCACCTCAAGGGGAGAATGATGAATCCCCTATATGTTATATAGTGGGGGAAACCAAAAGTGAAATGGCTGAGTTGAGGGAACAAGTTACTGATGCGTTAGATGGAAGGTGATTGGATTTGTTTTTTATAATTTATTCATCACTATGTGTAACTAATTTCCTTTAAAAAAACATTTATTTTTTTAATGTTTAGTGTCACTATATTCCACTGTAGGTGGTGATCGAGACTGGACAATGTCACTGGAGGACGTTGTAGCACAGGACAAACATAGCCTTCATGCTAAAAAAAATAATCATTTTGTTATATGTAATTTTAATATTTCTTAACCTTTTTTCTTGTGCTTTTGATACTCACTGTTAAGTGAGTTGTGTATCTAAATTTTAGTATTGTTTTGATCTGAATTTCTGCTTTTAAGTATTAAATATATGTGTGTCACAATTCTGTTACAAACAAATTTACTAAATAAAAGCAAAATGGTCATTATTCCAAAAACGATTCTCCATCATTATTTTCACACAGTTGCAACAAATAGACAACCAGCTTTTCAGCAGCAGCTTCCTCACAGCAGCTTGAAAAGCTGAAAAGCTGTAGCTGCCCCAAATAGGCCCTAATTAAGAGCTAAAAAAAAATAGTTTTGGGATTGGTTACAACATTCAGAATAATATATTGCCTTCGAAGGTAAAATATGATTTTAATTACACAAACAAAGTAATATTTCAATGCTCTAGGTTTATATTATAAGAAAAATTTCCCCTAACTAGTTCATGTATGATATGATTTATTAGTATGTTACGGTAAAAAAATCCCTAGAGAGATAAGTGACATTGTTAATAACATCTTAAGTGCAGTCATTGTCTATAAAATTCTTAATTGAATTAGTGACACATTGTTCTTATTTTAAAACTCATTTATTAAGATTATTTATTATGTAAATTCAATCACGATCAATTCAAATGTATAATGGCTCTTATTGTAAGTCAAAGGAGGAACGGTGAGATGCTTAAGCTTAACGAGCACTCGGACTAGTGAGTCTTGCTTAAAGCTCCATCACTTTTAACTCTCTAGACCTCATGAAGTGCATACTTCACGAAGGATGTGGTATGTTTTAAGTGCCTTAGAAATGATTTATGTTAAACTCTTTTGCTTTCATTTAATATTCATTTTGATTCTTTGAGTCAAGTAATCATTAATTTAATTATTCCTTAAATTTTATTTTGAATGAATTTAAATTTATTGGGAAATTTTCAGAAGGACCCAACAAATCTATCCTACGATGGATTTGCTAAAGGTTATAAGTTTTTATGCACTATAAATAAGAACAAACATATATAAAGCACGATGTTGGAGAATTTCTATGTTTGTTTAGTTTCTGAAATGATTGGTCTTTCGTGAAAGTTTGTGTGCAACTTTTAAGCAATTCCTCATCACTCTTTAACAACTAGAGAGGCTTGAGCTTCTTCTTCTTCAAGTAAGTTCCAGAAATGTTCATCAGAGCTTACTCAGGCGAAGAATAAACATAATTTTACATCTGAAAATTAAGTAGTTAATTAATCATTTAATCAAATAAATTTATAGTTGACAATAATCACTAAAATGATTAAAATTTATAGTATATTTAAATCAAGTCGACTCATGAGTGGATCAACTTTGAGTTGACACTTACATTGTGCATCAACTTTTTAAAAAATTTATTTAAATNGAGAAATGTTCATCAGAGCTTACTCAGGCGAAGAATAAAAGTAATTTTACATCTGAAAATGAAGTAGTTAATTAAACATTTAATCAAATAATTTTATAGTTGACAATAATCACTAAAATAATTAAAATTTATAGTATATTTAAATCAAGCCGACTCATGAGTGGATCAACTTTGAGTTGACACTTACATTGTGCATCAACTTTTTAAAAAATTTATTGAAATGTTTCAAGACTTTGTATGCACTTAATCATACTCTTAATTAGTTAAATTAAAATTCCTTTTTTTAGACACAAATTTAAGAAAAAAAAAAACATATTTTGTTTAATTATGTAGAGTTTTATTTTTAGTACGTGTCTCCAAAATTTTTATTCATTTGTAAATACTATTTAACTTAAAAGATTTAAAAAAAAAATGGTTCGTGTCTCNCATATTTTGTTTAATTATGTAGAGTTTTATTTTTAGTACGTATCTCCAAAATTTTTATTCATTTGTAAATACTATTTAACTTAAAAGATTTAAAAAAAAAATGGTTCAAGTCTCTCGATTTTTCCACACATTGCCGCCTATTTATAAGCCACCATTTCAAGTCCACACTTCACATTGGTGTTGATAGAAAGCGAGCGAGAAGCCAGAGAAGGCATGGGAGAGGTAAGTGGATCCTCGTATCAGNGTCTCTCGATTTTTCCACACATTGCCGCCTATTTATAAGCCACCATTTCAAGTCCACACTTAACATTGGTGTTGATAGAAAGCGAGCGAGAAGCCAGAGAAGGCATGGGAGAGGTAAGTGGATCCTCGTATCAGGGTTTTAATTTCAGGCTGTTCGCTTTTGCCTAACCTTATTTGAGTTACCGATTCACTCTTATGCAGAATAAAGATAAGGGAGATGAGAAGGAGAAGAAAGGAGGCGGCAGCGAGAAAAAGAAAGAAGGAGGAGGATCAGAGAAGAAGGAAGAAGGGCCGCCTAAAGTGGTTCTTAAGGTCGATATGCATTGCGAGGGATGTGCATCGAAGATCAAGCGATCCGTCAAAGGATTTGAAGGTAAACCTCGCCTTGTTTGACTTTGTCCCTCATTGATCTAATCGCCCAGCTAGAGATCAGATTATAACTTTTCAACTACTTAGAAAAATGAATCGGAAGGGAACTTTCCAATTTCGATTTCCCCGTTTATTTGTTCACTTCTTCTGTTTTGCTTTTTTNTACTTTGTCCCTCATTGATCTAATCGCCCAGCTAGAGATCAGATTATAACTTTTCAACTATTTAGAAGAATGAATCGGAAGGGAACTTTCCAATTTCGATTTCCCCGTTTATTTGTTCACTTCTTCTGTTTTGCTTTTTTGTTTGGGGAATTGATTTATAAGGAAAATTAAGGAATTATGCTTTGATTCTGTTGATTTTGAAAAGGAATTACATGGTTAGTCTCTGTCTTACTAATTTTCCAAAGCCGAAACGTCCTGTGCGCATCACACTGATCTTTTCTGCCCCAAATCTGACTTACTTTAATCTGTCGTGATGATCATCAACTATTTTAAATGTTTTATTACTATTTTTAACAAGAGTAAATAAATATCTCCTAAATTTTGTTGTTGTACTGGTGAGAAAAAAATGTTTAAAATCGTAAAATTATCTATATTAAAATCCCAGCAATTCATTGAAAGCGTGAAAAAGGAGCAGTGTACTTATGTTTCCACGATCTGGCATCCAACTAACTAATTTGCTAGACGGAGGAACTCTCATCATCCAACTATTTGTAATATTGGATTTAAGCTTTTTATTGTTGCCTTTATTAATTGTTTGTTATTATTATTATTATTTTTAATTGCATAGGTGTGGAGGGTGTGACGCTGGATATGGCGAGCAACAAACTGACGGTTATAGGGACAGC
>JXCR01144605.1:0-11468 GCA_002079205.1 Phalaenopsis hybrid cultivar
AAAAGGGTTTATAGAAATCAGGGATTCAGCTCTCTCACAAAGACCTAGAATTACAAACATGTTTATTTATAATCCTAGAGTAAACCATACAGTACAATATGTAATTACCAAATTACCCCTGTACCGTATAGCGGGGCGTTGACCCAGCACCCCCAACCCACATAACGTAAACTTCTGATTTGGACAGATTCTTCTGCTTCGTTCCAGCGTCTGTCCTTATATGGTATATGAGCCATACCATAACAAATCTCTACCTTGGAGAATATCCAGCCCCTTAGGAGAAAAGATACCTGAGAGTTACACTTGCACCAATGTGGGTTGGGCCACCATGCTTCTGCTGCGCTCACGCTGATCTCAACCCACTAAATTCCAAGAGACACACTCATTTAATTCTAAGAGACTCCAAATTCTGGTATTATGAGTCATACGTAACAATTCTCCACCTTGGCGAATATCCAGCCTTTTAGGAAAAAATCTTCACCTTGCGAATATCCAATCCCTTAGGAGAAAAATCTCCACCTTGCGAATATTCTGCCATTTAGGAGAAAATCTCCACCTTGCGAATATCCAGCCCCTTAGGAGAAATATCTCCACCTTGCGAACATCCTACCCCTTAGGAGAAAATCTCCACCTTGCGAATATACAACCCCTTATGAGAAAAATATCATGGAATTTCTTATGCACAAATGTGGGTTGAAACAATTTTCTTATTCGCGCCAGCACCTCGGCTAAACTGCTGTCCCGTGAGCGAAACCCTTCGCGAAATACTTCCGCGAAACCACTGTTCGTGAATAATCGCGTCCGCTCACTCGCCAACACCCTACCGAACTCCACCGCAACTCCTCCTGCGATGAACTTGCAAACGCCACTGATCGAAAATCACCAAGCTCCTATGTTCGCAAACGCTCCTGTTTGCGGTAACTGCACACGAACTCCTGTTCGCTAACTCCACCTCGCCTAATGTCGCGAAGGTTCATGAACTGTCGCTCCTCGAAGTTGCGACGCCGCCTCTACCGCGAACTCCTCGAAGCATAACTCGCCGAACTGCAGCAACCCTTTATCCGAACTGCTTCGCAACTGTTTGTTCCTGCGAGTCCGTCTGCCTTGCAAATAATTCACAAAATTTTATATTTTTCTGCGCCGTAGCCAATATTTTCTTTCTCCAATAAAGAAAATTCAAAAAATACTTCCAAATTTTCTTCTCCCAAGATTCTTTGTTGAGCCAGAAATTGTACTTTGATTCTGCCACAAATTCTTTTAAATAAACCCTTAATTAAGATTTCTTAATTAAGTTTCCCTTACTTAAGTTTCCAAGAAAAATAATTTTCCCTTAATTAAGTTTCTCAGAGAAGCAACAAAATCTTTCCAAAAAAGAATTGAAATACCCTTAATTAAATATTTCATTTAATTAATTGAATTTCAAACCCTTTCATTTCTTAAGCCTCCAACAAAAGAAATCTCACCTCCGCAGATCCAACAAAGAAAGTTTTAATCAAGTTTCTTTAATTAATTATTTTCTTTAAATCAACTTAATTAAAAAACAACTTTCTTTTAATTAAGTAAAATTCAAAAACTTTCCTTTCTTTAGCGGGAATTCCTTCTTTTTTGTTTCTCTGCAGCGTCCAAAGGAAACGGATTGAACCAGCAAAGGAAACAAATGAGAAGATTCCTTCTAATTTCTCCAACAGAACCTTCCTTTCACGAATGCGCCGAACCTTCCTTTGCAAAACTTCCTTTTTAGATCCACGCACAGAAGGAAAGATTCCTTTCCTCCCTTTCGCCCAGCCGTCTTCCGCAAGAACCTTGCCACTGCCAATCGCGACTTCTTGCAATTCGCGAATTCTCCTGTTGTACCGAAGCCGCGAAATAGCGAACTCTCATGTTGTACCGCGAACTCGCGAACTCTCTTCTTCTACTGCTGTACTGAAACTTTTTCTTCCATGCCCTCAAACCTCGCTCTGATACCACTTGTTGAGAAAATTAGGGGCGAAGAAAAACAGTAATCAACACAAATCCAGAAGAACACAGAGATTTAACGAGGTACGACAAAGATGCCTACGTCCTCGGGAGCAGAGCGGCGAGTCCCTTTCAATAATCAGAAAAGGGTTTATAGAAATCAGGGATTCAGCTCTCTCACAAAGACCTAGAATTACAAACATGTCTATTTATAATCCTAGAGTAAACCCTACAGTACAATATGTAATTACCAAATTACTCTTGTACTGTATAGCGGGGCGTTGACCCAGCACCCCCAACTCACATAACGTAACTTCCTGATTTGGACAGATTCTTCCGCTTCGCTCCGCTTCGCTCCGCTTCGCTCCGCTTCGCTCCGCTTCGCTCCGCTTCGCTCCGCTTCGCTCCGCTTCGCTCCGCTTCGCTCCGCTTCGCTCCGCTTCGCTCCGCTTCGCTCCGCTTCGCTCCGCTTCGCTCCGCTTCGCTCCGCTTCGCTCCGCTTCGCTCCGCTTCGCTCCGCTTCGCTCCGCTTCGCTCCGCTTCGCTCCGCTTCGCTCCGCTTCGCTCCGCTTCGCTCCGCTTCGCTCCGCTTCGCTCCGCTTCGCTCCGCTTCGCTCCGCTTCGCTCCGCTTCGCTCCGCTTCGCTCCGCTTCGCTCCGCTTCGCTCCGCTTCGCTCCGCTTCGCTCCGCTTCGCTCCGCTTCGCTCCGCTTCGCTCCGCTTCGCTCCGCTTCGCTCCGCTTCGCTCCGCTTCGCTCCGCTTCGCTCCGCTTCGCTCCGCTTCGCTCCGCTTCGCTCCGCTTCGCTCCGCTTCGCTCCGCTTCGCTCCGCTTCGCTCCGCTTCGCTCCGCTTCGCTCCGCTTCGCTCCGCTTCGCTCCGCTTCGCTCCGCTTCGCTCCGCTTCGCTCCGCTTCGCTCCGCTTCGCTCCGCTTCGCTCCGCTTCGCTCCGCTTCGCTCCGCTTCGCTCCGCTTCGCTCCGCTCTGCTCCGCTTCGTTCCAGCGTCTGTCCCTATATGATATATGAGCCATACCATAACACATATATTTCAGTATTTAAAAGTTAAAAATATAATGATTTTATTTGATATTAAAAATTTGGGTGATATGAATGTAGAAATTAAAATTTAGGTATTAGATATATAAATACATGGAAACGTATCTAAATGCCCCTAAATAAAATGAATATGATCAAGGGGGTAGTTGGCCATATTTAGAATGGAGAAGATGGCTCTCATTCACATACATCGAGATGGACATTCCTTCATAAGAAGAGCATAATCAGTTTCCTCTAAATTTTATTTATATATTTTTCATTTATATGAAATTTTAAACTCAAGATTATATTATTGTTTGTGATTTATAACATTCAAATTTTTATGAATAAAACTTTTTCAGTTTCATAATTATTTCATTAGTTATCATTTGCGAGTATCAATTGCTTCAATAATTCATCTTGACAAAAAAAAAAAAAACAAAAAAAAAAATTATTTATAGTCATTATCGGTTGGGTTAAGGTTAAATTTTTAACCCGTTTAATTTTTTGGGTCGGGTTCGGTCTGATCCACCAACACAAAATTGACTCCAAATCAACCCTAATTTGACCCGAATATATGTTTTGTCTTATGTTAAACTAGTTACTTGGTTTGGTTTAGTTCGATGAGTGAAGTCGGGTTGGTTTGGGTTGGACTTTGATCCCTTTAATATTTGGGTCGGGTTCTTGTTAAGTAGCTTTAGGTCAGGTGTATTTTGAGTCATACCTGAACTCAACCCACAAACTTGATTCACCATCTAATATTTATATAAGCACGTGTTAACTTTGATGTTAGCGAGCAAGTTAGAATGACTAATTTGGTCGGAGAATTATTGTTATTAAGATTAGAGTTATAAATTATAACATGCTCTCTTAGCTTAACTTTTCAATTTAAACCATGGCATATGTATCATTAGTGTGGTTTATATGATTAATTTGAGCATTTAATTATTATATGTTAAAGTTCCAATTGTGCATTTCATTGTTAAATATATGAAACATTTGTGGTACACTTAAAAAAATTCAGTCTTAGGACTCTCTTGACCAACATACCCACCAAAGCAACACAATGAGAGGCTAGTCAGAAAAAGTGGACTAGAGAAGAATCGGGAATTACTTTAGCTCCCTTCTCCTATCAAAGTCGCACCATCGAGAGTTTACATGGCTGA
The DNA here is from genome assembly GCA_002079205.1 of Phalaenopsis hybrid cultivar. NCBI lineage: Eukaryota > Viridiplantae > Streptophyta > Magnoliopsida > Asparagales > Orchidaceae > Phalaenopsis > Phalaenopsis hybrid cultivar. Next base: position 4,156 of record JXCR01144605.1, read on the forward strand.
AGTGGGGGATGCCATTCAGAATAAATACTCTTTCAAGAAGCCTTTCCCCATGAAGGAGCCATACACGCCCACAATTCAAATGATATTTTGCGTACCACTGAGATTATTATCATGACACAAAAGAGCATAAACATCTTTGTAATTTGATCGAAGAGCTAATCAAGGTGGAGAATTTGAAATAATTTGTGGCCCCAAAACCCATACTCAATGACAGGGTAAGACACCTGCTAAGGGCTGTAGTGATGAGCCAGTTTCGAGAAGATTAGTGCATATCACTAGAATCATATTAGCCATCTTCTGAGGAGACGGACCCAAGGCTTCAAAAAGGTCCAACATAAATTGTTTAAGGATGAGGAAGGTTTGATTAGCTACTCAGATTAAGCGCGCTACATCAACCCATCCCCTATTACTTTTTTGGATGTCATCTGCCTATTGGTTGGAATCCTTTCAATGATGTACTTATAGTTATAAAAATCATCAAGGATTATCAAATCGATAGCATCCTGATAAACACTGCTAGCTCTGTGAAAATCTTATTTAAAGGAGCATTTGAAAGATGTGGAAAGTCATTAATCGATTGCACCCACCAATGGATCACTATTTAATTTCTTCAGCGAGTGGAAAAAGATTTGACGGGTGATCACACTTCTGTTTAGTTGGGAATAAGAAGAACGTCAATTTAAAGTGATAGCTGCCTTCATTATTGTAGAGGCCACAATGTGTATGATGCCATATTTGACAGGCCGGTACTGAACACTTTTAGGGTGGTACACCTACCACATAGTAATCAAGTTTTCAGTTGGCGGGTAGATAATCACCTTTTGGGGAGATCTTGTACAATCTTGAATCTGCTACTTGAGAGCCATGGTGAATATACGAAGATCCCATATTGCTCAATAATAACAAAGGCAACGGTCTTGAATCCACCAAGGCCCCATAGGGAGTGTCTGTTTCTTACCAAAAAAATAGGAAGAACCTTCTTAGTCAGTGTCGATTTTAGTAGAGATCATTGAGACCATCTCATCTTGGTTCTGTGGAATCATCGTGATGTCTTCTTCTGGACCTCAAGTGACATGCCTTGAGTCAACATCAACATCAATTGCCATCATATGAATATCAAGCCCGAAGCTCATCCTTTCAAGTAAAAAATGTGAGTCAAGGCCTACAAACTAGCTTGACCAATTCAATAGGAGGTCGCAAAGTTGATGGGTGCTAGTTTCATATAAGAAGTGCAGCATTCCGACTGGCTCACCAATGTGTTAATGGTAAAGAAATTGAATGTAAAATAGAGGATGTGTGTAGACTTCAATAACAGGAATGATGTTTGCTCAAAGGATAATCACCCATCATTGTGAATTGATGCATTGGTGGATTCGGTAAAAGGGCATTCAGTCGTGAGCTTCCTAGACACCTTCTATGGATATCATCAGATCAGAAATGCATCCAACTAATATTGAGAAAACCACTTTCATTACTAAGAAAGGAGTTTATTGTTACAACATAATGCCCTTCAATTGGAAGAATGTTGGGGTAATCTACTTGTCACACTCAGGGTCTAGAAAGAGGTTCACCACGACAACACAGAGCATGATGAAAATAATTAAATTTATTTTTTTATTCTCAAAAGGGAGAGAGTGTATAAGTAATAACATAAAAATAAGAAAAAGTTTATTTTATTTCATAAATAAGGATGCAACTAATACAACTGAAAGATAATGAGATAACCAAAAGAAACTAAAATGAAATATGGAAAAACTGCCCAAATTAGTAAGAAAAATACAATAACTCATACAAAAAAAAAAAAACCAAAAAAAAATCTAAAGCTGAAAAGTTTGCTCTGGTGCAGAGGGTCTAGTAAGTGGTTGGGTGAAATATGTTATATAAAAATATTAACATGTGAGTTTGAAAAACAAAATTAGTAAAGAACAACTATTTATTAAAACATAAATGATAAGGAAAATGAGACATGCAATATGACCAATAAGTAGGGATGATTTATTTATGTGTAAGATAAAGTTTATTTTAATTATAAGGCCTTGCTTTCTGCAAGGGCAACTCCTCATAGTTAATTACATCTTTACGGTCATAAACCCTAAAAAAACTTTGATTAATATAATGAGTCTACAAGAAATCTTGATCGAACCACATTTAAAAAAAATGTAAAGTGGGCAAATGGATCAAATTTCACAAGGAAGTAATAATATTTTGATATCAAAGGAATATGATACATAAAATTTTCCTTAGAAAAATGTTGTTGCAATTTCTTGATCTAAATCATTATGTTTGACCTTAACCATTTACGTAAAGAAACTTTTCGTAAACATCTTGGTTCTCCATATTTATATTTCTACTTCTCTCTGAAGTGATAAGATGTTTATCACAATGAATTCTGGTGACAGATTTTTAAACATAATGGTATACGAAGCTTCTCCTTTTTCAGATGTTGGAGTCATGAGGGTTATTTCTAACGAGAGATGAGTTCGATATGACTTGTAAGACAAGTTCTTATGTTCGTCGTCGAGGAGTTTCAAATGTCATTTCAGGTAAATGGTTACCCTTATGTTGAAATATATTCTTCAGATGACCACAAAGTTTAAGAATGCTAAAGAACATAATTTTATTACATTAACGCTTGGCTAAAGAACATAATTTTATTACATTAACGCTTGGCAACAATTTTATCTTATCAAATGTACTAACATTAATTACATTGCAATTAACAAAGTTGCAACACAATTTGATGACTAAGTCATCAAAGTTCAAACTAAGGTTGGGCTCAAAAGAAAGATCAAAGGCACCTTTCTATGAGCGAAATAAAACAAGATGTCGACAAATGTTTGATTTGGATTTTGGCTTTATAGGGGGTCTCAGATAGAACATTGTTACATTCTTCTTCTCTTGCTTAAATGTCAAGCGATTTCATATCTTCACTAGAGAGAACACCGACAGAGTTTTGTGTTGGCTCTCTCATATAGTCTATTGGAATTACTGTAGTCCCATCCTTACAGTTCTCTTCAAGCTAGTCTTGAAAAGTGAATCATTTTTCAATCGTGTGGTCGAGCATCTTATGGAATAAGAAATAATTAGGATCTTTGCCTTTTTTTAACTTCTATAGGTTTGTGAGGCTCAGAGAGTTTAAAGTTTGGATCCTCGAATAGGTTCTTCAACATCTCCTTGACTGTCTCATTCTTGAAAGAATATACACGATTCCTCCATTCTTGAAATGTAAGTCCACATTTTCCATGTCTTTCAGACTTATATAGTTGTTGTTGTTTCAATTGTTATGTAAGTTTCTCTTTGTTCTTGACATCTTGAGAGTGTGCAGGTGCTGATATCAGAGTTGAATTTTGATTAAGTGAGATGAGATTCATGATTTCTTCTATCTTCTTCTTCAACTTTGTTATATGTTCATCTTTCTATCTTAGTTGATTTAGAAGATGTTTGGCTCTGATATTAGAACTAGATCGTGATTCACCGGGATATCATTGATAATTGCATAGATCCTTTACTCTAATCTTTTTATTTATTCATCTTGTTGTTTTAATTGATCAAAAAGTTGTTAAACTGTGTTTGGCAGAACACCGTATTGTAATTTGACATTCTTTTGTTATTTTTTTAGTGAAGCTCTACTCTTAGTCATCAAGATGTTGGCAGATTCTTGTGAAGATTTAAGAGTTTCTTCTTCTTATTTGAGAGTTTCGATGCCAGCTTCACACAACATTTCATCCTCGGATTTAAATCTGACATTCTTCAGATCAACTGGGAGGCATTTGAGGAATAACATTTTTATTTCAATATAGATATCAGAAAGAATGTTGATAAGAAGCATTCACTTAAATCTAATGAATTCAAGTTTAAAATTATTTGAAAAGGAGCTCAATCAAAGGATTTAAGGTTGGAACCTCTCCACAAAAATAACAAGGAAATATTTTATATTATTTAATTTGAAGTTTTAAGTTTCATTTTATTTTGAAGAGTTTCAATTTTTATTGTCTTAAACTAAATTTTGAGCTTTGTTTTGAATTTACTCTTAGAGAGTTTTACATTGAAAAAATTATTTCAAGTAAAAATTAGTATAGTATAGAGCCAGTCCTTAATGATGAAATAAGAAGGCTCTAAATTAAACTAAGGAGCCGAACCACGTGCAAAGAAGCCCGAAAAGGAAGATCTAACTCATTAAACGAGATTTAAAATGAGAGGGTGTAAGTAATTTCAACATTCCCGGCAAGTTAGCAAAATATATTTTGCAAACAGGCAACAATCACACAACATTGAGCAATGCCACATTTGCACCATATCATTTTAACGGTGACTAATTGGTGATTTGAGGAGTCATTTTTAAGTATTTTCAACTCCAAGTAAATGTCGATAAAATTTGTTCTGCGAAATGAGAGATGTTTTGATGAATTTAATTTGTACGATACATTTTAGCTATACTCCCATGATGTTGCATCAAGTGTCCACCCTCATTGATTGTGTTTGATTGAATAAAGTAATCATATATGGAACACCGTCAGCATTGAAATCGCATTGACATGATTTGTTTAGTGAAAAGAACAATGTTTAGCAATTTTAATTGCAATGAAACATGTTGAATCATTTCATACGATGTTTTATCTAACGATCGTCATTAGCTTTAATAATTGACTTGGGTCTAATTCATGTTGCATCACGACAAATGTGTAGGCCGACACTGGCTATTAGAGTCCATAAACATCTATCTCAAAAGCTACTTTGATGAAGAAAACAAAGAATTTGAAATCTTAAATTATGACAAAAGTTCATTTGAACCTGGAGTCAAACATAGCGTACTCTAACTCCCTCCTAATGGTCATTTATGAAGCTCCATGTAGTTTGATCATTTATAAGTGGCTTGTAGCATGCCTTTCTAATAAATTCAATTTTAGCAAAGATAAGGAATTGAATGAACAGCGGTCACGACTTGATTTCACTAAGACAATCTACCACTACTACAAGTCATAAAATCAACAAAACATAATCAGACTTGAGCACGAGCATCAGAAGAATGGATACAGCTTAGCTGAATAAGGACTTAAATGACATCTTATGCCCCTACAATCATATTAACAAAAATAGAGAAAGAGCATCCGCATCACAAGTAAAACAAGTAGCGCCTTGAGCAAATGAAATGGCAGAGAAAGGAAGAAAAGCAAACAATATATTTACATTTTACTGGGAGAATGCAAATATAACATAAGAAGATCTTAAGACAATCTCAAAAAGGGAGGAATCCATATAAACAGCATCCTAACGACAGAAATACTAACCACTTCAATCAGATCATTTCCAGACCACTTATCATGATGATCATTTTCTAATACAAGCCATCTTCCACAGAATGTGCTGCAGATCGAAGAAATTATTCAGAATGAAAATTCAAAGAAGGGATGCATTTCAGCACATCAAAATCTATGAAACACAATAACACTGATTTCATAACAAGATGTTTAGTTTTATTTAAACATGATAACTCATCCAAATACCCCAAGACTTAACACTGCACATTTTGATTTATCAATTAAGATAAAAATATCCATCATAGTTCTGATTAACTAGGGCTAATCTAAAAGGGCAATTCAATAACATTTTTTTATTGAAGGAAGGCTTTAATTCTAAATGAAGGAATTAACATTTTGGGCACACTAAGATGATGCTTATTCTTTCCTTAGCATCTTGAATAGTAAATAAATTCTTCAAACTTATCATCGTAATCTGAATTATTCCTAAAATCAGAGACCATGCTCATAGCCAAAGGACTATACTTCCTCAACAGGCCATGTTAACAGCAAAATCATAAGACCTCAGAAGAGGAAGAACCTTGTAACTGAGAAAAGGAAACAAGATAGCAGGTACCAAAAAAGAAAGCATCCCTCCGAAAATCAAATGTAAAAATAGTTAAACGACATATAGCATTAGAAGTACACTCCTGCAATAATATTAATACTTCCAAAGCTTAATCAAGAAACCAAACCTTTTGGTTCCTTTCCAAGCGTAAACAATTATAATTGTTTGTTACTTTTGTGCAAAATGTAGAAAACTAAAGCAAACATGAGCTTGTTAGTAAAGTGATGCTCAATTTCAGATGAGTGGAGGTAAGAAAAACTGCATAAACAATAGCAGCACCAACACATCCCGCAGCTTGGATACACAGTGGCTGTATGATGAATTCAAAAGAGTTTGCTAACAAGGCAGATCAATGAGCCTACAGAAATTTTAATAGTTTTCAGGAATGAGACCATAACAAGGCCAAGTGAATAAGCATCATCTCATTCACAACATAATATGGAACATGATAGTGTAATAGTACCACATTTACAGATGTAAAAAATCAAAAATGGAGCTTTAAAAGTCCAGTCTTGTTTATTTTCGCGAAGTTTTTGTAAGCCAAAATACACAATAAAGGAACAGAAGTAGTAGAGAAAAACAATAAGACCAAATCTCATCCATCAAGGTCCAGAAGAAACTATCACTTTTGAAACAGTTGCTGGTGCTGTACAATCTAAAAAAATTGTTTCACCTGCATTTTCCAAAAATAAAAATAAGAATAATAAGGGTAAACTATGTAGAAGGTATTCAGGCAATCATTTCAAGCACGACGCAACATTGTAAAGCTGGAAGGCAGTTTTAAATTACATATACTGCTTTAAAATAAGATCCATCAAGTTCTAATCTAACAAGCAGACTGTTTATGTAAGAAAACTAAGCCATAAATTTGATTGCCCATTCTCATGGCAAGTATTGAAGTTAAAAGTACTCTAACCTATTTAAATTCCAATTCTTACAGCCATTTTTTTTCTCCCTGAAATACAACCCGTAAGTCAATACTTACAAAAAAATTAAATCGGTAAACACCGTAGCAGTAAGAAAAGTAATCATGCTGCAAGAAAAAATGTCTAGACAAGAAAGCACTGCAAGGATAGCTCAACTGTCGAGGAAATTGCAAAAAGCTAAATATTGTAGGAAAAATAACTGTTTGCACGTTACTTATGATATAAATTGATATTTTAATTCGTTTGAATAATTAGCAACTTCACACAACAGTATTTAACCAAGACCTAGTTAAGGTCATCATATAACTTGCATTTATATGTAAGAAGATTTTGAAGGCATGAAATATGTACGTACATATACAATAACAACAACAACAACAACAAAGCCTAAATCCCACTACGTGGGGTCGGCTACATGAATCCTTTTTCTCAATTGCGTCCTATTTAGTGTCATATTTTAATTTAGTTCTAGTAAAATAAGATCATTTTTAATTCAATAAGCTCAAGTCTTCCTAGGTCTAC
>JXCR01144607.1:6207-16340 GCA_002079205.1 Phalaenopsis hybrid cultivar
TGTAGTGGCTAATTCATTTGAGCTTAAACCTGCTATTATCCAAACGGTATCAAATAATCAGTTTGGGGGATCACCAACTGAAGATCCAAATTTACATCTTGCCAATTTTCAAGAAGTGTGTGCTACATTTAAATACGATGGTGTATCAAATGATGCCATAAGACTTAGGTTATTTCCTTTCTCATTGAGGGATAAAGCTAAAATGTGGTTGAACTTGTCAGCACCTGAATCTATCAGAAATTGGGGTGATTTTGCACAAAAATTACTTGCTAAATAGTTTCCACCATAAAAACTAAGAAGCTTAAAAATGATATTACATCTTTTAATCAGTTTGAAGGGGAATCTATTTATGAAGCATGAGAAAGATTTAAAGAACTCTTAAGAAAGTGTCCACAAATGCTATACCAGATTGGTTAATAATTCAAACTTTTTATAATGGATTAGTTGGATCTCTTAGATCAATTATCCGAGATTGGTTAATAATTCAAACTTTTTATAATGGATTAGTTGGATCTCTTAGATCAATTATCGACTGTTGGTGGTTCATTGATGTCAAAACCATTTCTATTTATGTTTATCCTGTTTTTGTCAAAATATTATAATTACTAGAAATAATTAAACTTTCTTTACTGTAAAAATGTCTTTGGTTTAAATAATTGTCTTTTTAAAAATAAAAAGTTTTCCAAAAAGTGGATATTGTATATCATCCTTATGGGTTTGATATTCAGGTTTTAATCAAAAAAGTCCTATATTACTTGAGAATGCTACGTATACTTGCGTAGTATCCCAATATATATAAATTAAAAGTTAAACTCTTTTTTTTCTTCAGGATCAAGTTTTTGGTTTTGTTGTGAAATAAGGAAATATAACTGAAAAATATAATCAAAATNTTTTATGTTTATCCTGTTTTTGTCAAAATATTATAATTACTAAAAATAATTAAACTTTATTTACTGTAAAAATGTCTTTGGTTTAAAAAATTGTCTTTTTAAAAATAAAAAGTTTTCCAAAAAGTGGATATTGTATATCATCCCTGTGGGTTTGATATTCAGGTTTTAATCAAAAAGTCCTATATTACTTGATAATGCTACGTATACTTGCGTAGTATCCCAATATATATAAATTAAAAGTTAAACTCTTTTTTCTTCAGGATCAAGTTTTTGGTTTTGTTGTGAAATAAGGAAATATAACTGAAAAATATAATCAAAATTATTGTTATACTGTTGCATATAAGCAGTTTTGTGATCAACAGCTACAACAGGATTTTAAATACTCTAATAAATTTCATCTCCTATAGGATTTGCATAATCTCTGAAAGGTCTCTGATGATGTTCATTTTCATTTTCAATATTATTTAAATTGCAAGCAATTTTGCTAAATTGATCTATCGCTTTTTGTTGTTTTTGAATTTTTCTAGTAGTTCTTTCTAACTCAGAGTCGTAAGGTACTAAGTTTTCAGATCTTACACTATGCATAAACTGAATAAATCAAGTAATTGAAAATAAGTGAACACACTAGAATAAGAAATGTTCAAATTAAACTACAAACACACTCTTTTTTTGAAATAAAATAAAGTACAATATTAATATTTTCTGTTACTTCCCCGGCAACAACACTAAAAACTTGACACGGTGAGATTTTTATAAGAAAATTTTTATGAAGTTGACACCATTTAACAAGGTCAAAAAATTGATGCAAGAAGATTTATAATAAATATGCAATATAATCCTAACAAAACTCTTTTTATAAATATAATTTATCCCTTAAAACTCTTTTTTAAACTGTCAAATCTCTCCTAAATATCAACGCATTTATACGTATCGTGCAAGTAATGAAGGGCTCTAATGGAGTCCTAAATATCGATCCCACAGGGAAGTTGGAAAATTCTAAAGTAAATTTTGGAAATTATTTTATAATAAAAACAAAAAAAAATAAAAGTAAAGTGCAAATTTTGAAAATTAACTACTCAGGTGAATGCTAATTAAAATGTAGATGTAAGATTACAAAAATTAAACTAAAATAAATTCTAAACTTTTAGAAATAAAATTGCAAAAATTAAACAAAGTTTTTGTTGTGATGAAAAGTTCAAATTTAAGAAAGCATCATTCCCCTTTACAATGAGTACATGGTTTGTGAAGAAAATGAAATCATTTGAAAATATATATAAAAGCTGTTTTGTGCCAAATAGAAGCAATCCTATTCTTTACCCTCTTCCGAGTGTTATAAAGAACATTGAATAATTCAGAGTTTGGTCCTTAATTCCATGGTTAGGCTGGGAGGATACCGATTGCCACTCCAGAGCTCTCACTACTCCCCCCTTTGAGGGCTAACAATCTTGCATTAGTTTCCAATCAACTGAACCAAATTGAGGGTTTTAATCTGTCACCTTAAAATCTCCAATTCTAATGTTATTCTCCCTATGTTGTAGAAATCATATCTCTTTTAAGAACATATGTCTCTCAACAATTTTTAACATTTCAATTGGCCAAATCGAAAAGTAAATGAAGATCGGAGTTCAAATCATCACAAATTATTATCATTTAAAACCGTAGAAAATAAAATCTATTATTCACAAAACCATATCTTCAAAGTAGGGAGAAGGATAAAGAAGACTACTTAGAATTCATGAGAAAGATACAAGAAAACATGAATTTCATATATAAAAACGTGTTTACGAAAAAAAAGAAATAAAAATACAACTTATCTCACAATCCTTCCCAAGAAAATCCCTAGAAGTTCTCTTTCAAGCACTTTCCCTCTTTCAATCTCTCCTAATTTTCTCTTAGAAATGTAATGAAGAAGAAATCTCTCACCTTCCCTTTCCTCTTACAAACCTAGAATAAAATCTCCTCTTCTCTCTATCTAACTCTCACCCCACCCCTCCAACTCTTCTTTTTTCGTTCCCCCTTTTGATGTTTTTCAAGTATTCTTCTTCTATTTTGGGTTGCCTCCTTTGGAAAAGAATTCAAAATTCCTTCCAAAATTTCATCCAAAAGTCAACTCTTTTGAATTCAAAAGTTATTTCATTTGATCCAAGAGTCATATCTCTTCATAAAAGAACCTTACAAAGTGTCTAGATGCATTGAATAACTCCAAGGGGCGTGTAGAACAAGTTTCCCTTTGAAAATTCTAGCAGAATTTGTCTCGAACTGCCTTAATTTGAAAAAGTCATCCCTGGTGCATGATCCGCCAATCTGGATCATGATGCACTAATCTGGCGTATGATGCACCAGCTCTCTGGATTTTGGTGCATGATGCGCTAATCTGGAGCATGATGCGCCAGAATACAAAATTGGCTTTTTTTTTGCTCCAAATTTTATCCTTTTTGCAATATTTTCTCCAAATGCCTAAAAATGAAATGCCTGCGATAAAAATGCAAAAATACTCTTCTTTAAAGTGTAATATCACCAAAAATAAGCATAAATATGTACTTAAAATAGTATATTATTTTGGTGTATCAAAATTTCTTTTTGACTATCCTAGAAAACTAGAGATGGAACTGACCTAAAAAAAAATCAATCCACCTCCTAGCTCTCTTTGAAACCTTACTGAAATGTTCATGAACCTCTAGCACTTGGAAGGTTGATACCAACATGTGAGGATTCAACGGCGAGTCCCGATCCACCTAAAAATTACCTGTTTCTATGCTCATTTTATGCAAATTTTTAATGATATTACACTTTAAAGGAAGGTATTTCATATATTTTTATTTTCAGGTAAAAGAAATGGACTTTTGGAAAAAATGAAGCAAAAACGATGCAATTTAAAGCTAAATTGAGCAAAGAAGAAAATTCTAATCTAGCACATTTCGATATGACTTTCCATGCTTAATCTTCTTCATTTTACTCCATATTTTTGAATAAAATTACGCTTTAAATAAATGTTGTTTTATATTGTTGTTTAATGTGTATCTAGAGCGCAACTAAGCTGAAATAAGGTGAAACTGAGCTGAAACTCAGCAAAAAGGGGCAAAACATTGGAGCTACAGGCAATGTGGTGCTATAGCACCCAGAATGGTGCCATAGTGCTAGAAACAGGCACTATAGCACCCCAGACTAGTGCTATAATGCCCGAAACGGTTATTGGATGACTTTTCGACAATTTTGGGCCATTTTGGGATGTTCTAGAAGCTTTTGAATAACATGCACACCTCATGGAGTGATTCAATGAATCTAGACACTTNTCACCCCAGACTAGTGCTATAATGCCGAAACAGTTATTGGATGACTTTTCGACAATTTTGGGATGTTCTAGAAGCTTTTGAATAACATGCACACCTCATGGAGTGATTCAATGAATCTAGACACTTGAAAAAGATTTTTTATGAAAAGATGTGTCTCTTGGAGTAAAAGGGTGTGTCTCTTGGATGTCAGGGTTTGTCTTTTCGAAAAAGAAGGTGTTTAGCTCCTCTTTAAATAGAGGGGCTTGACGCTTCTCATGGAAAGGAAATAGGGGAGTCTAGAGAAGTAATTAGAAAGTTTTTTAGGAGTAGTTTGACATGAGTTTATGGAGATGCAAATTTCCTCATTTTCTAGAGAGATTGGTGAGGGATTTTGAGAGGTATGAGCAAGGAAGTGTGAACTACGCATGGATTGGTAAGAGACTTTGTTAGAGAGATTTTTTTTCTTTCTTTCAGAGGGAAAAATCTAAGTATTGTGTTCTCATTTTCTTGTAATTGTTGTAAACAATTTCTAGTGGGTTTTCTTTGATTCAAACAAAGTTTTCTGTTATGTTTTATCCATGCTTCATAATTAGTTTTCATTACTCTTTTCTTTTAATACGAATTAGTGGCATGGGTAGGAAAATTTATTTTATGATAGAATTATTTTTATTTTCATGTGAAGAGTAATATCTCCTTTGTTTCATTGACATAACTTAAGTGGCAATAAGTTATGTTAAAATCTGTTGTATTTGGAACTAAGACTCGGGAGAGCGGTGATCTTGCAACTTCAGTGTACTCACATTGACCCATGACTANAGTTATGTTTTATCCATGCTTGATAATTAGTTTTTATTACTCTTTTCTTTTAATACGAAGTAGTGGCATGGGTACGAAAATTTGTTTTATGATAGAAATATTTTTATTTTCATGTGATGAGTAATATCTCCTTTGTTTCATTAACATAACTTAAGTGGCAATAAGTTATGTTAAAATTTGTTGTATTTGGAACTAAGACTCGGGAGAGCGGTGATCTTGCAAATTCAGTGTACTCACATTGACCCATGACTAGTAAAATAGTTTAGGCGACAATGCAACTTTTAAGGAAATATAATCTAATGATCGATTTTTATAGGATTCTTCAAGGTGGTAGATAGTTGCATAAGAAAAAAGATTACTAAGCTTACTTACACATTCAAAAGAGGGTAGATAAAAAAATGTTTCTTGTTGGCACATAANCATGACTAGTAAAATAGTTTAGGCAACAATGCAACTTTTAAGGAAATATAATCTAAGGATCAATTTTTATAGGATTCTTCAAGGTGGTAGATAGTTGCATAAGAAAAAAAGATTACTAAGCTTACTTACACATTCAAAAGAGGGTAGATAAAAAAATGTTTCTTGTTGGCACATAATTTATTACTTAATTCTATCTATCATTTTATTGCTTATGTCATTATCTTAATTTTACTTTAGTTATGCAATGAAATAGATGCATGTTCAAAAATTTAGATTTGCTTAGATATTCTCTTATTTTATTAATGTGATGTTATTTTCACTAGCTTTTAATTGACTTTGCAAACTGATCCCGATGATTTAGTTGTGTAAAATATATAAAGTTGACTCCACTTTTCAATGGTGCCAAAAACTTGATGCTTATTTTATGAATAAAAAATTTAAGCAATTATGTAGGGATTCTATGCAAGTATATGTATCATTATCAAGTAATACATGACTTTCTGTTTAAGCCCCAAATATCGATCCCACGAGAAAGGTTTAAATTTGAAGTGATAAATTAACTAGGAAATTTGCAGCAATAAAATAAAATTGTTTTTACTAATTTCGAATATTTGATGTACTATCAGAACTAAATTATTAACTGAAATGCAAAGTTTAAACAATAACTACCAAACTATGTTTATGTGATGAAGTTATCTAATATGAAAAATNTGTTTTGCAATGAAATAGATGCATGTTCAAAAATTTATATTTGCTTAGATATTCTCTTATTTTATTAATGTGATGTTATTTTCACTGGCTCTTAATTGACTTTGCAATCTGATCCTGATGATTTAGTTGTGCAAAATATATAAAGTTGACTCCACTTTTCAATGGTGCCAAAAACTTGATGCGTATTTTATGAATAAAAAAATTAAGCAATTATGTAGGGATTCTATGCAAGTATATGTATCATTATCAAGTAATACATGACTTTCTGTTTAAGCCCCAAATATCGATCCCACGAGAAAGGTTTAAATTTGAAGTGATAAATTAACTAGGAAATTTGCAGCAATAAAATAAAATTATTTTTACTAATTTCAAATATTTGATGTACTATCAGAACTAAATTATTAACTGAAATGCAAAGTTTAAATAATAACTACCAAACTATGTTTATGTGATGAAGTTATCTAATATGAAAAATCATTTTTCCCACTACAATGAGTTTTTGGTAAAATGAGATGAGATAAATGGTTTAAATATGTATTGTTTCAAATAAAGCAATTTTAGTTCTCTACTCTGATTCAGTGTTATAGAGAATCATTGACTAATCTCAGGTTTAGTCCCTAAATCCGTGGTTAGGCTGGGAGGATACTTGCTCTCACTCTAGAGCTCCCACTTCCCTTNTCAGCTTTAGTCCCTAAATCCGTGGTTAGGCTGGGAGGATACTTGCTCTCACTCTAGAGCTCCCACTTCCCTTTCCTTGAAGGATAACACTTGCTTTAGTTCTTAAACACTAAGACCAAATTGGAGATTTTAGTCTGTCACCCTAAAAGCTCCAATTCTACGCCCAATAATGTATATTTCCTTATTTATTTGCTCTTAATCCCATGAACACAATGCTCCTCCATGGAATTAAATGTTATTCTCACTCTATTGTAGAACTCATACTTCATTTCTNCGCTTTAGTTCTTAAAAACTAAGACCAAATTGGAGATTTTAGTCTGTCATCCTAAAATCTCCAATTCTACGCCCAATAATGTATATTTCCTTATTTATTTGCTCTTAATTCCATGAACACAATGCTCCTCCATGGAATTAAATGTTATTCTCACTCTATTGTAGAACTCATACTTCATTTCTCGGATCAAATGATTCACAACATATTTTAACATTTCAATTAGCCAGATTGAAAATAAATTAAGAACAAAGTTGAGAAACCATCACAACTTATTTTATATTTTAAAATTGACACATCTAAATTATCTTTTCATTTTACCATATCTCAGAGTAGGGAGAAAGATAAAGGAAACTAATCAAACTTTATGAAAAAGATACAACAAAACATAAATTTTATATATAAAAGAAAGTTCATACAACAATAATAAACAAACAACACTTATCTGAAACTCTTTCTCAAAGCAAATCCCTTGTAGCCTCTCTTGGACTCTTTCTCTCTTTACAATACTCTTGATTCTCTCTTAGAAGATATAGAAAGAAAAAATCTCTCACTTCTCTCCCTCTCTAACAACTATTAGAAAAGAATTCACACTTAAACTCACCATAAAAACTCAAATCTCTAAAAAAATAAATGACTAATGGACTCTATGTGGTTGGGGGGAGTGAAAGAGGGAGTTTTCTGATCAATTTTTGCTCTAAATGAAGCCTAATGTCAATTTTACGAAAGGTGCATCAAAAAATTCTTAAAAAGCATCCAAATTTGTCAAATCTCATAGAAATAGGTCTTGCACCGACATGGACGCTGTCGATGCCCATTCTGGTGCTATCGGCGCCAGTAGCTCATAAATTAATTCCATGCTCTCTGTAATTAGATCTTTACATTGTTTATATAAATAAGGTTCATCCCAGAAATAGAANTTGATCAATTTTTGCTCTAAATGAAGCCTAATGTCAATTTTACGATAGGTGCATCAAAAAATTCTTAAAAAGCATCCAAATTTGTCGAATCTCATAGAAATAGGTCTTGCACCGACATGGACGCTGTCAATGCCCATTCTGGTGCCGTCGGCGTCAGTAGCTCATGAATTAATTCCATGCTCTCTGTAATTAGATCTTTACATTGTTTATATAAATAAGGTTCATCCCAGAAATAGAATTTTGAATCATAAATATATTTCTTTAATTGTTGATTCTTAACATCTTGTGGTAGAATATCACTCACAATATAATTTACTATATCAGCATACTACGGTATATTCATTACGTCAATATTATATAATTGTTCATCAGGAAAAGTTTCCAAAATTTCATTTGAAAAATTAGTTAATATTTCTTGTTCTAGTCTAGACAAATGATCAGTTATTTGATTATCATTTCCCTTTCTATCAACTACCATAAAATTAAACTCTTGCAATAGAAAAATCCATCTAATTAATCTTGGTTTAACATCCTTCTTTTGCATCAAATATTTGATAACAGAATGATCTGTATGCACTATACATTTGGCTCAAATTAAGTAAGGTCTAAACTTATCAAAGGCATAAACTATAGCTAATAACTCTCTTTCAGTAGTAGTGTAATTAATTTGAGAATCATTTAGAGTTTTACTAGCATAATATATTACTTTAAAAAATTGGTTGTGCCTTTGTCCTAAAGTAGTTCCAATAGCATAATAACTAGCATCACACATTATTTCAAATTTTTTATCCCAATTAGGTGGAACGATTATAGGTGCAGTGATTCATTTTTCTTTTAAGAGTTTAAATGCTTTTCTGCATTCCTAATTAAAATCAAATTTCCTATCTTTTTCTAAAACGTTGCATAATAGCTTAGTTATTTTTGAAAAAAAATTTTATAATGCCTGTAGAAACCAGCATGTCTTAGAAAACTTCTTACCCCTCTAACCGTAGTAGGAGGTGCTAATTTCTCAATAAATTAATTTTTTTTGCAGGATCTACTTCCATGTCATTTTCAGAAATTTTATGCCTAAGTACAATTCCTCCTGCAGCCATAAATTGACATTTTTCCCAATTTATTACTAGGTTAATTTTTTCACATAATTCCAAAACTTTTTTTGGATTATTTAAACATATTTCAAATGAAGTCCCGAATACAAAAAAATCATCCATAAATACTTTCATTCCATGTTCAATTAAGTTACTCAAAATTGACATCATACATCTTTGAAATATCGCAGGTGCATTACATAGTCCAAAAGACATTCTATAAAAAGCAAATGTTTCATAAGGACTTGTAAATATTGTTTTCACTTGATACTTAGGAGCATTTAGAATTTGGTGATACTCGGTATATCCATAAAAAAATAGTAATATTTGTTTCTAGCAAATCTATCTAACATTTGGTCTAAAAAGGGCAAAGGAAAGTGATCTTTCATGGTGGTCATGTTTAATTTTCTATAATCTATACAAATTCACCAACCAGTAACTTGTCTTATTGGAATTAATTAATTTTTCTCCTTTACTTCAACTGTCACTCCTTTTTTATTTGAAACACAGTAAATTGGGCTTACCCAAGCACTGTCTGAAATATGATTTATAATTCCAGCATCTAACCATTTTAAGATTTCTTTTTTAACAACTTCTTTCATTACTTGGTTTAATCTCCTCTGAGGATCAGCTTTAGGTTCACACTGTTCATCTAATAGAATTCTATGCATACAAATTGAAGAACTGATTCCTTTAATATCTGCTAAAGTCCATCCAAAAGCCTTTTTATATCTTTTCAACGTTTTTATTAATTTTTGTTCTTGAATTTCAGTTAAACTAGAAGATACAATAACTGGCAATGTAGATGAATCTTCTAAAAACACATTAAATGGGCAGGTAATGCTTTCAGTTCAAGTTCAGGTGGTTTAATACTAAAGGAATAAGATTTTTATTATCATTTTCCTACAAATCTAAAGTTTCAAATTTATCATGAACACAATCTAAATTCTCTTCTTTTATTTCATTTTTATTCTCAAAATACTCTTCTTGTCTTAATTTTTCTTCGAACACTTTCTTGAATTGCTCATTACTCAGATAATCAGTAACTTCCATCCTAAAACATTCAT
>JXCR01144609.1:7482-65955 GCA_002079205.1 Phalaenopsis hybrid cultivar
AGATTTGAAAATAATCAATCCCACATCAATGGGATTTTCTATTTGAATGCAATAATTTAAAATGACACTTTGTTTTGTAACTCTATTAATCTTCATGGTAGGGAGTAATTTTGCATATATGAAGAAATGTCATTATTTTGATATTGGATTAAGCAGCGAAGCGAAGAAACTAATGTATCCCTCATCTATGATTTCTCAATTATCATTTTCATCTGTCAGAAAGTTATATACATCTTGCATCATATCTCTCATCGGGATAAAATTTGTATAATGACAGATTGGAACATTTTCTATCATATACAANGCGCTTAGTTTAACGTCATCAGCCCGACAAACCATTATTTAATCAAGATGACTTAACATTAAAATTTCTTTAAGTTGTGACTTGTGTCCTTCATAATAATATTTCAATCGATGCCTATTAACTTTAAATATTTTTCCAGTTTTAGGATCTTTAATAACAACAGTTCCATAATGATAGATTTTAATCACTTTAAATGGTCCTAACCATTTGGATTACAGTTTTCCTGAAAATAATCTCAATCTTGTATTATATAATAAAATTTTTTATCTAAGTTCAAACTTCTTTTTAATAATCTTCTGATCATGTCATATTTTTATTTTCTCTTCATACATTTTTGCATTATCATATGCTTCATTTCTAATCTCCTCAAGTTCATTTAGTTGCAATAATCTTTTCTCAGCANTTTTAAATGGTCCTAACCATTTTGATTACAGTTTTCCTGAAAATAATCTCAATCTTGTATTATATAATAAAACTTTTTATCTAAGTTCAAACTTCTTTTTAATAATCTTCTGATCATGTCATATTTTTATTTTCTCTTCATAGATTTTTGCATTATCATATGCTTCATTTCTAATCTCCTCAAGTTCATTTAGTTGCAATAATTTTTTCTCAGCAGCATCTTTTAGATTAAAATTAAATTTTTTAATAGCCCAAAATGCTTTATGCTCCAATTCTACTGGTAAGTNCAGCATCTTTTAGATTAAAATTAATTTTTTTAATAGCCCAAAATGCTTTATGCTCCAATTCTACTGGTAAGTGACATGTTTTTCCAAAAATAAGTCTATATGAGGACATTCCTATAGGAGTCTTATAAGCAATTCTGTATGCCCATAATGCAGTATCTAATCTAGTAGACCAATCCAATTTATAGGTATTTAAAGTTTTTTCTAAAATTTATTTTATTTCACGATTTGATATCTCTGCTAGACTGCTGGTCTGAGGGTGATAAGCAATAGAGAATCTATGCATAATATCAAATTTTTTAATCAATTTCTCGATTCTCTTATTCCTAAAATGAGATCCTCCATCTGTAATAATTACTCTCGACATTCCATATATTGTAAAAATATTTTTTATTTAAAAATTTAGAAACACTCCGAGCGTCACATTTAGGTACACCAACAGCTTCAATCCATTTGGACATATAATCAACAACAAGTAATATATATATATATNGACCTGAATATCAAACCCATAAGGAAAATATGCAATATGCACAAACTTTCTCTTTTTAAAATGACAATTACTTAAACTATAGATATTTTCTCAATAAGTAAAATTTAATTCTTTTTTGTATCTTTGATATTTTGACAAAATAATAAAACTTCTAAAGATAACTTGAGTTTATATAAAAGAAAATCACTTGATATGAAAATATATATCTCCTTATTATGATTCTGTAGTAAGTATAGGATTTCTGTTGTGGAAGTATGCAAATTGCGTTGTGCCAAATAGAGCAATAATATTTTTTACTCTTACTAGAGATGTTATAAAGAACATTGGCTAATTTAAAGTTTGAATAGTTATGAAGACCGGCTATGCAGGGAAGATTCTAGCTCTCACACTAGAGTTCCCTCAATTCCCTCCACTTGGGGGCTAACATCTTTTCTCAGAACCTAAAACAATAAACCAAGTTGGGGGCTTTAACCTATCACATTAAAGTACTCTAACTCTACACCCTTCAAAGTTTATTTCCCTATTTATTTACACTCAATCATATAAATTACATTCTCATTCATACAACCTCATGTGATTCTTTCCAATTGTTGACAGGGACAATACCAACCCGGTTCTTACATGTTCTTACAATAAATTTTAACATCTGAATAGGCCAAATCAAGAAGTAAATAAAGTACGTGGATTTAAATCATCCCAACTTCTTCCAACATTAAAGATCAATAATCTCCACAACTTCCATCCAACACTTTTAACTACTTATTATTTTGGAGGAGAAAGATAAAGAAAACTACTCAGAATCCATGGGAAAAACAAAACCACACTTTAGTTTAAAAGTAGAAATCATTGTCAAACCAACTAGAAGTATCGATTAAAGCCAAAAGTAGTTCAAAACAAAAGTAAAAAACTTATATCAAATCCTCCACCAAACACTTGAAGTTCCTTTGAATCTCTTCTATTTCACAATGCTCTTTACTCTCACAAAAAAATTAAAATTAAAAAAAAGATAATGTAAATTTGTGATGCCTGAAAATCTCTCCAAAACTATCCCTTAAAACTCCCCCTTTCCAACACTTTTCATAACTTTCAAGCACACTTCAAAAAGTCTAAACTTTCTTCTTTTATAAATATCCAAGAGATGCCTTGGTAACTCTACAAAATGTTTCTTAATTTGATGTATTCTCTCAAGGATGAATCCTTTCATAAGTCTTTTAATAATATTTTCGTTTATAGTGGTCATAACCATCCTCTTTAGCCAATAGGTGCCTCAAATGTCCCTTACAAATTTGAAAAAATGAAATAAACTATCACATAACTACCTCTGGTGCTTAAATGCGGGGCTTCTGGCGCTTAGGCGTGGCCTTCTCTGTTTCAACAGTGTGTTAGCGTCGGATCTGGCGCTTAGGCGCCAAAACACTTTTGCACCATTTTTTACATTTTTTCTCCAAATTTGATCATTTTTCACTCCATTTATCATTTTTCAGCTTTTACTTGTACCTGAAAGAAAAACACACAAATATCTTTCATTAAAGCACAATATCTCAGAAAATAGGTTTAAAAATATGTCTAAAAACACTATATATTTTATATGTATCAAAATCCCCAAAACTTAAAATGTTATTTGTCCTCAACTGACACTTCAATCTTTAAAAACCAAATAAGTATGATATGTATATGAGTTTTTTTAGGAGTTACTAAAATTTAGATTTAGAAATATAATAGTTAAATTTAGAAAAAAATATTTAGTAAACAAAACCAACTTAAAGTTTAGAAATCTTTAATGTTAAGAAATATGAAAATATGAGTTTTTATCTAATTCAGAAATTTTGAAGATCTTTCAAATTTAGAATTTAGTCCTTTTATTATCTCCACTTAAAATTTTTTATTAAAAATGATTTTAATTACTTTATTATATCCCTAAGCTTAAGAGTTTCTCAAGTCTTATACTTTAAAAAGTTCAAATGTGGAACAAATTTTTTATTAAACACTAATCCTCAAGCTTCTCCTCCTTCAATTTTTTTTTCTCTTTTCTTTTTCTTTTTCTTTTTCTTTTCTTTTCTTTTTCTTTTTCTTTTCTTTTTCAGGCAAGGATTACTATATCTGGATAGCTCTTTAATGGTTTTGAATTCCACTTCTCCTTTCCTAAAGCAAAGTCCTGATATAAATCTCTTACTTAAAAATATAATAATAGTTTTGAAAATTATTTTTAATAAAAGAAATTTAAGTATTAGAAATAAAAGACTAAATATCTAATTTTTTTAAAATTACAATTTTTCTGACTAAAGATAGTTACACTATATTTAACATTTTCTACACTAAAAATTTTTAACTAAAAGTTTTTCTTTATTTCTCAGAATTTTAACTAAATTTTCTTACTTATTTCTATAATCAAATTTTACTTCCCTAATATAACTTCATATACATGATCATTTTTCTTTTCAGTCAAATTTACTTGTGGCACATTTGAGAACATATAAAATTCAAGTTTTGAAAATATTTTTCATCCCCCAAACTTAAATTTTTAACAAGATTAAACATTTTAGCAACAAACATAAATAAGCACGAATGAAAATTTGACATAACATGCTTACAGGAATTTATATACCCTAATTATACATGTATAAATCTTAGAATATGAGTAAAATTAATTTTTGATCAATTTTCTATCATTTTTATTTTGATTCAACATGTAGAGATTCAATAGACTTCTAAGTAGTGGGTATAAACATAAAAACAAACTAACACACTAACTTTGATTTCCAATCTCAACATAAAAACAAACACACTAACAAGATAAAAGAAAAATACAGGGTAGCAGTTTTCTGAGTTTAAAATTTAAAACTAAAGTTAGCAAGATTTTTAAACTTTCACAAGACATAGAATTAAGTTCAATCAATAATCAACACACAGCAACAATTAATACCCTAGAATTTAAAGCAAAATACTAACAAACACAAACATCACAATAACAATTAAACAAAATTCCACCACATCATAAAGTCTAAACAGGTACACAAATGCAAAGGTTGCAAGTCCAAACCACGTAATCTAACACATATTACAAACATAAAGATAAATCAGTCCTCCTCCTCATCATCCTCAGAATCACCGCTATTTCAAACATTTGTAGGCTCATAATCAGGGTATCTAGGATATGGAGGAAATTGCACTCCTTGGTTACCCCTTAAGAGGTTTTCCAGAGATGAATGAAATTTCTCTTCATAATCACTTTTTCTTCTATTATACCCATCAATATGATCTATAAAGCTTTCTAAATTTCTTACTTTATCTGCGATATAGTTGATATTGTTCATCATCCTCTGTAATAGTTAACTTTGAATTTCCGTAGACTCATCTCTAGAACTAGAAGCTTGCAAGGTAGATGGTCTAGATGCAGATGCAGCAGAGGTAGATGCAGCTGAGGTAGAAGCAGCAAACATTGTCATTCCATAACTCCTTGAAAATCCTCCTCTCTGGCCAGAAATAGAATGCTCCAAATACGACTTCACATTAACACTTGTGATTGACTTTAGAGATAACGATACTTTCTCCCAGCTATCATATCTCACTCTAGCCTGCTCACATAATGAAAAGATTAAGGAAGCAAATCCCAAACCTACAGTAATAACGGCAGTGGCAGAAATGATGATAGTTTGATAGATCAAAGCTATAATGTTGATGAGCTTCCCTTTCTGAATACAATAGTTCAATGTTTCTCTCTCTGGTAACTTCACTGAGATGATTTGTTGGTAATAGACGGGCTGAAATAAAATAATGTCATGCCTTCGAAGGTGCACTCAACTTTGAGGTGGAAAAATTGACTCTTCTTTCATTAGTAATTTTTTCAGAGTCCCTTCCAACAGTCAAATAAGAGATAATCTCATCTAGCTCCATCTAAGTAGGACTATAGTTCACATAAAAACACAAAGTATCAGGTGGTAGATGGTAAAACATATTGATTACCTCCGATGAAAAAGGTACCAATTTTCCTCTAGCCATGACTCAATCATCTTCAGGCTCGGGAAGGTTAGCATAGAACTCCTTAACTACAGAAATAAAAGCCACAGTAGAAAAACAGCAGAGTCATTCCCATTGTCGGCGAACGATCAGATCTACTATGGATCCACCTAGATTTTTGAAACATCGCTCCTGAATAATTTTTTATGATTGCAGAGCATCACTGTACCTATCTTGATCTTTCAAACTCACAAACTTGTTCGAATCAAAGTGGGTTTTTCCTTTGATTCTCTTCATTCTTGGTGTCATTCTACAAATTTCATAAAATTCCAAAATAACTTAAAAAATCAAGTCTAATCTACTAAACTCAACTCCTATAAGAATAAACTACACTTTCTATGCAATTTCCATAGATTTTTCCTCATTTTTCACCATGAATAGTGATTTTTAGGTTCTTCTAAATGTACTCAAAATATATGGTGAAAATCCAAAATTTTTACATAGAAGTGAAGCTCTTACCTCAAGAAATCCGAATCTAGCAAATTTTTCTCAATTCCACCAAGAAATCTTCACGAAATGGCTTGCCCTAGACTTCCAAATTGTGAACTCAAGAGGTTGAAGCTGACGGTGAGACAAAAAATGGTGATTTTTTAGGTTTATTTTTCACTTTTAACCATTCGCAAACAGATTTTTGTGAACCATGCTTAAGCACAGATAAGTGGTGCTTAGGTGTCTGCCTCTCATGTTACATCACGCTTAAGCGCTAGAATGTGGTGCTTAGGCGCCAGTGCACGGTTTTTTGATATTGTTGAACTCAAGTAAAATGCATTATAAGCCTAAGTATACAATCCTTAAATGGTCTCATAACACTTAAATGTCTATTTTCCTCTCCCTTAACTCTCCTTTTTCTTAAAATTCTCCACTATAACAAATTCAATTTGAGGCTAAAAAAGACACAAATTTTCACAAAAACAAACATATACATTCATTCACAAATTAGAACAAATACATATAACACCTAATTCTCACTCCAAATAGTCTCAGATGAGAAAATCTTTTTAAGTATAAACACTAGAGAAACTAACACAAACTCCAAAAATAGTATTTAACACTTAACATATTAAATAGCAACACCTAACAAGCAAACTTTAACACATAACTTAATTTCATTCTTCATTTGTTGGGTCAAACTCTGGTCTTTCATTAGTCTTTCCTGGGGCAATCAGAATATAAATTTGATAAAACGAACGATGGTGATGTGCTCTGATACTATCTTCTTCTATCCATTTTTGTTTAAGATACATCTCCTTATCCGCTTCCTCTATATAACTAGTATGGATAAATTGCATTTTCAATTATCATCCAATATGCTCTAGATGTGCATGAATCTTAATTACATTTGTCTCTATTAAAGACATGATAATCTCAATTTTGTTGATCTTTTCTGATATTCTTTCAATACTAATGACTAAGAAATCGTTTTACATCTCTTGTGCACTTTGACTAATGAATCTCTTCCTCATGGTCTCTTTGTTCTTCTTCAAATTCATCTCCCATGAAGAAATCTTCTCAAAATCTCTCTCTCTCTCTCTCTCTCTCTTAGACTTTAAGGCAGAAAATGATCTAGGGTGAAATTCCTTCGCTAAACCTTTCTATTTATAGGCCTAAATCTCTGTAGTAGTTTCTAGGCACGTCCTAAAACTACCTTAGCACCTTTTAGTCAACCTCTTGGTGATTAAACCTTCTAGAATCCGAATTTCACACATGGGTTTTAACTCCCGCACTTAAGCGCCAGTGCTTAATTTTGCAGCAGTCAACTTAACGTTCAAATTCTCATTTTAGCATGTCTAGATCACTAAATAAAGTTTAAAATTAATACTAACACATAATAGTCTCAAAAATACTACCCTAAATTTTCTTAATCTCACACAAACAACAATTAAAGCAAAACACACTGATAACTATGGGTTCCTCCCACAAAGTGCTTGGTTTAACTTCGTTAGCCAGACGTAACCAATGATTATTCTGGTTGATCTAACATCATTCAATCATTAAATTTATGTTGATCCCCTACTAAATAGAGTTTCAGTCTATGCCTAGTCGCTTTAAACACTTTCTCAATTTTAGGGTCTTTAATATCCATAGCTCCATAAGGATAAACTTTTATAACAACAAATGGGCCCATTTACCTAGACTTAAGTTTGCCCAAAAACAATCTTAACCTTGCATTATATAGCAATACTTGTTGCCCTGGCCAAAAATTTTTAGTAAGAATTCTTTGATCAAGGCACATCTTTATCTTTTCTTTGTAAATCTTAACACTCTCATAAGATTGTTTCCTTATCTCTTCAAGCTCATTTAATTGCAAAAATCTTTTCTCACCAGCATCTTTTAAATTATAATTGAGCTCTTTAATCGCCTAATATGTTTTATGCTCAAGTTTAACTGATAAGTGACAAGCTTTCCCAAATATTAGCCTATATGGGACATTCCTATAAGAGTTCTGTATACAATCCTATAAGCCCACAAAGCATAGTCAATTTTGACTGAACAATACATTTTTGTTGGATTCAAAGTTTTTCTATAATTCTTTTAATTTTGTGATTGGATAATTCAGCCAAACCATTTGTCTGAGGATGATAAGTGATCCCTGATTATTGCTTATGTGCATAGTATAACGATGACTTTAATGATCTTTTTCAACTATGATATCTTACTTTACAACAAAACCAAAAACTTGATCGTGGAGAAAATAAGAATTTAACTTTTTAATTTATATATATTGGGATACTACACAAGTATACGTATTGTTATCAAGTAATGTAGGACTTTTCGATTAAGATCTGAATATCGAACCCACAGGGTAATATGCTATATGCACAAACATTCTATTTTTAAAAAGATAATTACTTAAACTATTGATATTTTCTTAATAAGTAAAATTCAATTATTTTTGGAATTTTTGATATTTTGACAAACAGTAAAACTTCTAAAGATAACTTTAGTTTATGTAAAAGAAAAGCACTTGATATGAAAATATATTTCTCCTTATCATGAATCAGTAATAAGTATAAAAATTCTGTCGTGGAAGTATGCAAATTGTGTTGTGCCAAATAGGAGCAATAATATTCTTTACCCTTATTAGATGAGCTAAAGAACATTGGCTAATTTAAAGTTTGAATAGTTCTGAAGACCGGCTAGGCAGGGAAGATACCAGCTCACTCTAGAGGTCCCCTGATTCCCTCCACCTGGGGGGCTAACATTTCGTATCAAAACCTAAAACAATAAACCAAGTTGGGGGCTTTAACCTATCACACTAAAATCCTCTAACTCTACACCCTTCAAAGCTTATTTCCCTATTTATTTGCACTAAATCATATGAATGACATTCTCATTCAGACAACCTCATGTGATTCTTTCCAACTGTTGACTAAGACAATACCAGCCAGGTTCTTACATGTTCTCACAACAAAATTTAACATCTGGATAGGCCAAATCAAGAAGTAAATGAAGTTTATGGATTTAAATCATCACAACTTCTTCCAACATTAAAGATAAATACTCACCACAACTTCCATCCAAAATTTAATTACTTAACATTTGAAGGAGAAATATAAAGAAAACTACTCAGAATCTATGGAGAAAACAAAACCACACTTTAGTTTAAAAGTAGAAATCATTGTTAAACCAACTAGAAGTCTTGATTAAAACAAAAAGTAGTTCAAAACCAAAGATAAAAACTTATCTCAAATTCTCCACCAAACTCTTGAAGTTCTTTTGAGTCTCTTCTCTTTTACAACACTCTTGACTCTCACAATAAAACTAAAAACAAAAATGATAAAGTAAATTTGTGGTGCATGAAAATTTCTCCAAAACTCTCTCCTTCCGAACACTTTTCAGAACTTTCAAACACAATTTAAAAAGTCTCAACTTCCTTCTTTTATAAATCTCCAAGAGGTGTCCTGATAACTCTTCAAAATGTGTCTCAATTCGATGTATTCTTCACTCCTTTCATAAGTCTTTTAATAATATTTTCATTTCTAGTGGTCATAACCACGATCTTTAGCCAATAAGTGCCTCAAATACCCCTTCAAAATTCAACAAAATGAAGTAAACCGTCACATAACTACCTCTAGCGCTTAAGCGCGGGGCCTCTGGCGCTTAAGCACTACCTCGTCTGTTTTTCCCAAGGCTTAAGCGTCGGATTTGGTGCTTAGGCGTCAAAACACTTTAGCATAATTTTCACCTTTTTCCTCCAAATTTGATCCTTTTTCACTACTTTTAGCATTTTTCACCTTTTTAGTTTACCTGAAAGAAAAACACACAAATACCTTCCATTAAAGCGCAATATATCAAAAATAGGTATAAAAATGTGTCTAAAAACACTATATATTTTAGGTGTATAAAAATCCTCCAAACTTAAAATGTTACTTGTTTTCTAGTGACACTTCAATCTTTAAAAACTAAATAAGTATGACATGTGTATGAGTTTCTTTAGGAGTTACTAAAATTTAGATTTAGAAATATAGTAGTCCAATTTAAAAAAAAATATTTAGTAAATGAGACCAACTTAAAGTTTAGAAATTTTTAATGTTAAGAAATATGAAAATATGAGTTCCTATCTAATTCAGATATATTTTAGATTCTCCAAATTTAGAATTTAGTCTTTTTATTATCTCCACCTAAAAATTTTTATTAAGAATAATTTTACTTACTATATTATATCCTTAAGCTTAAGAGTTTCTCAAGTCATATATTTAAAAAAAATCAAATGTGGAACCAATTTTTAATTAGGCACTAATCCTCAAGTTTCTCCTCCCTTACTTTTTCTCTTTTCTTTTTCTTTTTCTTTTCCTTTTACTTTTCTTTTTCTTTTTCTTTTCTTTTATTTTTCATTTTTTTTTAGGCAATGATTACTTTATCTGGATAGGCCTTTAATGGTTTGGAATTCCACTTCTCCTTTCCTAAAGCAAAGTCTTGATATAAATCTTTAACTCAAAAATATAGCACTAGTTTTAAAAATTATTTTTAACAAAAGAAATTTAAGTACTGAAAATAAAAGTCTAAATTTCTAAATTTTTCAAAAATACAATTTTTCCTACTAAAGATAGTTACACTATATTTAACATTTTCTACACTAGAATTTTTTAACTGAAAGTTTTTCTTCATTACTCAGAATTTTAACTAAATTTTCTTTCTCATTTCTAAAATCAATTTTACTTCCCTATTATAACTTCATATACATAATCATTTTTTCTTTTCAAATCAAATTCACTTGTAGTACATTTGAGAACAAATAAAATTCAAGTTTTGAAAATATTTTTCATCCCCCCCCCCAAACTTAGATTTTTAACATATTAATAAGTTTAGCAGCAAATATTAATAAGCAAGAATGAAAATTTGAAATAACATGCTTACAGAAATTTGTATACCCTAATTATACAAGTATAAAACTAAAAACATAAGTAAAATTAATTTTTGATTAATTTTCTATCATTTTGATTTCAATTCAACATGTAGAGAATCAATAGACTTCTAAGTAGTGGGTACAAACATATAAACAAACTAACACACTAAATTTTATTTCCAGTATAAATATAAAAATAAACACAGTAACATGATAAAAGAAAAATACCGAGTAGCAATTTTTTGAGTTTAAAATTTAAAAATAAAGTTAGCAACATTTTAAACTTTTCACAAGACATAGAATCAAGTTCAATCCTTAACTATCTAATACAGTACTCAACACAACAGTAACAATTACTACCATAAAAATTAAAATAATATACTAACAAACACAACATCTCAACATAATTAAACAAAATAAATGTCTCACACATCACAGAGTCTAAACAAATATAGAAATGCAAATGCAGCAAATCAAAACCACATAGTCCAACTACATATTACAAACATCAAAATAAATCAGTCCTCCTCTTCATCATCCTCAGAATCACCGCTATTCCAAACATTTGTAGACTCATAATCATGGTATCTAGGATATGGAGAAAATTGCACTCTTGGGTTACCCCTAATGAGGTTTTCCCGAGATGAATGAAATTTCTCTTAATAATCACTTTTTCTTTTGTTATACCCATCAATATGACCTGCAAAGCTTTCTAAATTTCTTACCTTATCGGCGGTATAGTTTATATTTTCCATCATCCTCTGTAATAGTTGACTTTAAGTTTCTGTAGACTCACCTCTAGAAGTAGAAGCACGTGAGGTATGGTCTAGATGTAGATGCAGCAGAGGTAGAAGCAGCAGACGTTGCCATTCCATAACTCCTTGAAAATCCTCCTCTTCAGCCAAAAATAGAATGCTCTGAATATGACTTCACATTAACACTTGTGATTGTCTTAAGATGCAACAGTGCTTCCTCCCAGCTATCATATCTCATTCCAGCCTGCTCACATAAAGAAAAAATCAAGCAAATCCCAGACCTGCAGTAATAACAGTCATGGTAGAACTGATGATAGTCTGATAAATCAAAGCTCCAATATTGATGAGCTTGCCTTCCTGAATACAATAGTTCAACATCACCCTCTCTCTGGTAACTTCACTGAGATGATTTGTAGGTAATAGACAAGCTGAAATAAAATAGTGTCATGCCTTGGATGGTGCACTTAACTTTGATGTGCCAAAGTTGTCTCTCCTCTCATTTGAGATTTTCCAGAGACCTCTTACATTAGTTAAATAGGAAAAAATCTCATCTAGCTCCATCTCAGTAGGACTATAGCTTGCATAAAAACACAAAGTCTCAGGTGGTAAATGATAAAACATATTGATTACCTCTGGTGAAAAAGGTGTCAATTTTCCTCTAACCATGACTCAATCATCTTCAGCCTCAGGTAGATTAGCATAGAACTCTTTAACTACAGAAATAACAGCCACAGCAGAATCGTTCTAATGTCAGAAAATGATCAAATCTTCTATGGATCCACCTGTATTTTTGAAACATCACTCCTGGATAAGTTTTCGTGATTGCAGAGCATCACTATACCTATCTTGAGCTTTAGAACTCACAAATTTGCTCGAATCAAAGTAGATTTTTTCCTTTGCTCCTCTTCATTCTTGGTGTTATTCTACAAATTTCATAAATTGCCTAATAACTTCAAAAATCAAGTCTAATCCACTAAACTTAACTCCTATAAGAATAAACTACACTTTCTATGCAATTTCCATAAATTTTTCCTCATTTTTCACCATGAATAATGATTTTCAAATTCTTCCGAACGCACTCAAAATACATGGTAAAAATTCAAAAGTTGTACATAGAAGTGAAGCTCTTACCTCAAGAAATCTGAATCTAGCAAATTTTTCTCAATTCCACCAAGAAATCTCCACAAAATAGCTTGCCCTAGCCTCCAAAATTGCAAACTCGAGAGGTTGAAGGTGACGGGGAGAGTAAAAATGGTGATTTTTGGGTTTATTTTTCATTTTTAACCATTCACGAACCGATTTTCGTGAAATGGCGCTTAAGCGCTCATTAGTGGTGCTTAGGCACCTGCCTCGCGGGTTACATCGTGCTTAAGCGCGAGAATGTGGCACTTAAGCACCAATGCATGATTTTTTATATTTTTTAACTTAAATAAAATGCACTATAAGCCTAAGTATACCACCCCTAAATGGTCTCATAACACTTAAATGACTATTTTCCTCTCTCTTAACTCTCCCTTTTCTCAAAATTCTCCAAACTAACTAATTTGATTCGAGGCTAAAAAATCCACAAATTTTCACAAAAATAAACATATACATTCATTCACAAATAAGTACAAATACATATAACACTTAGTTCTCACTCCAAATAGTCTCAGATGATAAAATATTTTAAGTACAAATACTAAACAAACTAACATAAAGTCCTAAAAACAGTATTCAACTCTTAGCACATAACACATTAAACAACAACTCTAACAAACAAACTCTAAAATAGAACTTAATTCCATTCTTTATTTGCTATGAAAAACTTTGGTCTTTCATTAGTCTCTCCTAGGGCAATTGAAATATAAAGTTGATAAAACGAACGACGGTGACGTGCTTTGATTTTATCTTCTTCTATCCATTTCTGTTTAAGATACATCTCCTTATCTGCTTCCTCTATATAACTAGTATGGCTAAACTACATTTTTAATTGCCATCCAATATACTCTAGATGGGCATGATTCTCAATTACCTTTGTCTTCATTAAAGCTATGACAGTCTCAATTTTGTTAATCTTTTCCGATATTCCTTTAATACTAACGGTTAAGAAACCATTATACATCTCTAGTGCACTCTGACTAATGAATTTCTTGCTCATGGTCTCTTCCTTCTTCATCAAATCAATCTTCCATGAAGACATCTTCTTAGAATCTCTCTCTCTCCCCTAGACTTTAGGGTTGAAAATGATCTGGGCCAAAATTCCTTCACTAAACCCTTCTATTTATAGGCCTAAATCCCTCTAGTAACTCCTAGGCACGTCCTAAAATTGTCTTGACACATTTTCGTCAACTAATTGGCAGTTAAACCTTCTAGAATTTGAATTTTGCACATGTTTTGTAAATCCCACGCTTAAGCGCCGAATATTGGCGCTTAAGCACTAGTGCTTAATTTTGCACCAATCAAATTAATGTCCAAATTCTCATTTTAGCATGTCTAGATCACTAAATCAAGTCTTAAAATCATTACTAACACATAATAGTCTAAAAAGTACTACCTTAAATTTCTCTTAATCACACACAAACAACATTCAAAGAAAAACACATTGATAACTATGGGTTGCCTCCCACAAAGCGCTTGGTTTAACGTTGTCAGCCCGACGTAACCAGTGCTTATTCGGGTTGACCCAACATCATTCGATTGTTAAATTTATGTTGATCCCCTAATAAATAAGGTTTCAATCTATGATCATTTACTTTAAACACTTTCTCAATTTTATGATCTTTAATATCCATAGCTCCATAAGGATAAACTTTTATTACAACAAATAGTACCATCCACCTGGACTTAAGTTTGCCTAGAAAAAATTTAAACCTTACATTATATAGCAAAACTTGTTGCCCTGGCTGAAAATTTTTAATAAGAATCCTTCGATCATGCCACATTTTCATCTTTTCTTAGTAAATCTTAGCACTCTCATAAGACTCATTCCTTATCTCTTCAAGCTCATTTAATTACAATAATCTTTTCTCACCAACATCTTTTAAATTATAATTGAACTCTTTAATCAACCAATATGCTTTATGCTCAAGTTCAACTGGTAAGTGACAAGCTTTCCCAAATATTAGCCTATATGGGGACATTCCTATAGGAGTTATGTATATAGTCCTATAAGCCCACAGAGCATAGTCAAGTCTGACTTACCAATCCATTTTTATTGGATTCAAAGATTTTTTCATAATTCTTTTAATTTTCTGATTGGATAACTCAGTCAAACCACTTTTCTGAGGATGCTAAGTAGTAGCAATTCTATGATTTATATGACATTTCTTTAATAGTTTCTCTATTATGGCATTTCTGACATGCTTCCCCCATCAGTTATGATAACTCTCGGCATCCCAAATTTACAAAATATGTTCGTTTTCAAAAATTTTACAGCACTTTGAGCATCACATTGAGGTAAAACAACAGCTTATATCCATTTGGATACATAGTCTATTGCTAAAAGTATATGTAATAAATTTGAAAGATGGTATAAATTGTCCCAAGAAATATAATCCCCAATCATCAAATATTTCAACTTCTAGCATATAATTGAGGGGCATCTAATTTCTTTTAAAAATATTTCCTACTCATTGAAATCTAACACAAGTTGTAATATAAGCATTAACATCTATAAAGATAGTAGGTCAATAGAGTCCAAATTGTAAAATTTTGTATGCTCTTTTATCAACACCAAAATGTCCCCAAAAATCAGAATTATGACATTTTTAGGATAATTTCATAAGTCTCTTCTAAAGGTACACATCTTCGAATTATCAGATCCTTTTTTTATTTATATAAACATGGGTCATCCTAAAAATAAGTCTTAGCTTCAGAAATAAATTTCCTCTTTTGTTGGTATGTCATTCTATAGGGTATAATATCACAAACAAGAAAGTTCACAATGTCGGCATACCACAGAACACGCCACTCATTAATATTGAACAATTTTTTATCTGGAAAATTTTCATTAATTTCTTTTTTCAAAATAGAGTAGTTTTTCTAACTCAAGTATGGACAAATGATCAACAATTTGATTTTCAGTTCCCTTCCTATCTACTATTTCAAAGTCAAATTCTTGCAAAAGAAGATTCATCTTATAAGTCTAGGTTTAATATCCTTCTTTTTTATTAGGAACTTAATAGCAGAATGATCTATATGCACTATGCAAAGAGTTCCAATTAAATATGATCTAATTTTATCAAATGCATATACTATTGTTAATAACTCTTTTTTAGTTGTTATATAATTAATTTGAGTTTGATTAAGAGTATTACTAGTATAGTAAATTACTTTAAAAATTTTGTCATATCTTTGTCCTAAAACAGCTCCAATAGCATAATCATTAGCATCACACATCAATTCAAAAGGTTTTCCCCAATCTGGTGAAACTATAATTGGAGTAGTGACTAATTTTTTTTTAATAACTCAAAATCTTTTAGGCACTTTTTATGAAAATTGAAAATTGTATCTTTCTCTAGTAAATGGCATAAAGGCTTAGCAATTTTTGAAAAGTCTTTAATATATCGTTTGTAAAATCCAGCATGTCCTAAAAAACTCTTAATTTTCCTTATATTTGTTGGATAAGGTAAATTAGCGATCACTTAAATTTTAACAGGATCTACTTTCATACAAGTTTCTAAATTTTTATGTCCTAATGCAATTCCTCCTGCTACCATAATTTGGCATTTTTCCTAATTAAGGACTAAATTTGTTTCTTCACAACGCTTAAGAACTTTTGATAAATGTTCTAAACATTAATTAAGGACTAAATTTGTTTCTTCACAGCGCTTAAGAACTTTAGATAAATGTTCTAAACAAAACACTAAAAAATCATCCATGAATACTTCAATCCCTTTTTCAATTAAATCACAAAAAATTTCATTCATACAATTTACAAAAAATTGCCATCATACATCTTTTAAATGTAGCAGGGGCATTACATAAACCAAAGGACAGATGTTCCAAACACTGAAAAGTCATCCATAAAGACTTCAATCCCTTTTTCAATTAAATCACAAAAAATTTCATTCATACAATTCATCCATAAAAACTTCAATCCATTTTTCAATTTAATCACAAAAAATTGTCATCATACATCCTTGAAATGTATCAAGGGCATTACATAAACCAAAGGGCATTCTTCTAAAAGCAAATGTACCATAAGGACTGGTAAAATTTATTTTCTCTTGATCCTCAGGAGTTATTTATATTTGATGATAATTGGTATATCCATCCATAAAATAAAAGTATTTATGCCAATCTAGTCTATCTAGCATTTGATCTAGAAAGGGTAGTGGAAAATGATCTTTCCTAGAGATAATATTTAATTTTCTATAATCAATGCATAATAGCCACCCTGCGACTTGTCTAGTAGGTATTAACTCATTATGTTCATTCGTAGTCACAGTTACTCCGCCTTTCTTAGGAACGTAATGAATCAGACTAACACATGCACTATCTGAAATAGGGTAGATAATTCCAGCATCTAACCACTTTAAAATTTCTTGCTTAACAATTTCTTTCATTGCAGGATTCAATCTCCTTTGAGGATCAGCTCTGGTTTTGTAATTCTCTTCCATATGAATTCTACACATAAAAATTGAAGGACTAATTCCTTTTAATATCAGTTATTGTCCATCCAAAGGCTTTCTTAAATTTTTTTAGAATTTTCATCAACCTTTCTTCTTCTTCATAGTTAACCTTGAGGAAATTATAACTGGTAAAATGGAGAAATCTCCTAAAAAGGCAAATTTTAAATGATCAGGAAGCAATTTAAACTCAAGTTCTGGAGGTTTTTCTATTAATGGAGAAAATGATTTATCTATTTTTATCATATCCAAAATTTCAAAACTTTCTCGAACGTAGTTTGAATATTCCTTAAAAGATCTTCACATTGATCTAATTTCTCTTCTTCCTCATGTTCCAAATCTTTTTCTTCCATTTTTTCTTCATAATTAGTTTTAAATGACATTCACTCAGATATCTTATAACTTCCATTTGAAAGCATTCATCATCTTTACCTTTTGCAGGATATTTCATTAATCTTGAAAATTTAAAAGTAATAGTTTGATCATTGACGCACATAGTTAATTCCCCTTTCTGCACATCTATCATTGCTCTTCCTGTGGCTAGGAAAGGTCTCCCCGAAATGATAGGCATCTCTTTATCTTCCTCCATATCGAGCACAATGAAATCAACAGGAAAGATAAATTGATCCACTTTCAGTAGGACGTCTTCTAAAACTCCTTTAGGATAAGTTATTGAACGATCTGCTAACTGCAGAGTTATAGTTGTAAGGGTTATTTCTCCTAATCTCAGTCTTTTGAATATTGATAATGGCATAAGGTTAATTCTTGCACCTAAATCACATAAAGCTTTCTTATAAAATTTGTCTCCTATCGCACATGAAATTATAAAGCTACTAGGATCTTTAAGCTTTTCAGGAAGCTTCTTCTAAATAATTGCACAGCAATCCTCACTAAGTGAAACAGTCACATTATCTTCAAACTTCATTTTCCTATTGAGAATATCCTTCATAAACTTTACATTGCTTGGCATTTGTTCTAAGGCTTCAGCAAATGGAATATTAATTATTAGCTTCTTAAAAATTTCTAGAAATTTTGAAAATTGCTCATCCAACTTCTGTTGATGAAGTCTCTGTGGAAATGGAGGTGGTTGTTTAAATGGAGAAATAGGTTTTTCAAAATATTTTGGAGTGTCCTCTTTTGATTCTACAATTTCTTCTCTCACTACTTCAGTTTCTTTTTGGACCCTACCTTCCAACTTTCTTACGCTTCTAAGTTGAACAACTTTTACTTAATCTTTAATATGGTCTTTCAGATTTGTTTCAGTATTACTAGGAAGTATTCCTTGGGATCTATTACTTAATAAATTTGTGATTTGTCCAAGTTGATTCTCAATATTTCTAATTGTAGCTCCTTGACTTTGTAACGAATTTACAATTTGTCCAAGTTGATTCTCAATATTTCTAATTGTAGCTCCTTGACTTTGTAACTGATTTACCCAAGTTGATTCTCAATATTTCTAATTGTAGCTCATTGACTTTGTAATTGATTTCCCATTTGAACAACTTCTTCTCCTTAAATTGTGTATTACTATTGAAACTTGGAGGATAAGTAGATATATAATTATAATCCTTGATTGTTCCAATTTCCCATTGGGTTTCCTTGATTGCTCTCCATTACTGATTATTACCACTTGTAGTATTATTCCAATTAAAGTTAGGATGGTTCATTCAACCTAGGTTATAATAATTTGAATATGGGTTATTTTGCTTATTATTTATGGCATTCAAAGTTTCTAATAATGCTTGAGAATCAACCATTTGGTCGAATGAGTTCTCTTCAATCATGGAGATTGGTTGAGAAAAATTCATTCCAAAATCGTCTAATTTCCTTGAAATTGCAGCAACTTGATTTGTTAACATAGTAAATGCATCAGATTCATGAATATTGGCTACTTTCTTAGGATTCACCCTCTCAGTAGGCCATTGAAAATTATTGGTAGTCATTTCTTCAATTAAAGCATAAGCGTCATGAAATGGTTTACATCAACGAACCACCAACAACGGCATGGATAATAGATCTAAGAGATCCACTTAATCCACTATAAAAAGTTTGAATTAATAACCAATCTGGTATAGCATGGTGTGGACACTTTCTTAAGAGTTATTTAAATCGTTCTCATGCTTCATAAATAGATTCCTTTTCTAACTGATTAAAAGATGTCATATCATTCTAAGCTTTGCAGTTTTTTATGGTGGAAAATATTTAGTAAGGAATTTTTGTGCTAAATCACCACAAGTTCTGATAGATCCAGGTGCTAATGATTTCAACCACATCTTAGCTTTATCCCTCAGTGAGAAAGGAAATAACCAAAGTCTTATGGCATCATCTGATACACCATTATAATTAAATGCAGCGCATAATTCTAAAAAATTGGCAAGATGTAAATTTGGATCTTCAGTTGGTGATCCCCCAAACTAATTATTTGATACCATTTTGATAACAGTAGGTTTAAGCTCAAATGAATTACCACTATAGTATATTTTTGAATACTATAATAAAGTTCATCTACCGTAGGGTTGGCATAATCTCGTAAAGGTCTAAATTCTTGATTAATTTCAGCATTTTGATAATTTTGGTTTGCCCTTTCTATAATTTATTTAGATTTTTAAAAATTTTTAATTTTTTTGGTTTTTCAGATTTTTTTAACAGTTCTCTCTAATTCAGAATCTTAGGGTACTAGTCCTTCAGAACCTGAACTACACATACACTACATAAAATAAAATATTATAATAAGATATTCCTAAAATAACTTTTTCAAATTTTAAATAAGATTTTCTAAAAATAGAAATTTTGCTTTCAATTACTTTTTGAAATCTTCCCCGTCAACGCCGCTAAAAACTTGATCCTCGATTACTGCTTACGTGTACAGTATAACAATGACTTTAATGATCTTTTTCACTAATGATATCATACTTTACAATAGAACCAAAAACTTGATCCTCAAGAAAATAAGCATTTAACCTTTTTAATTTATATATATTGGGATACTCCGCAAGTATACGTATCGTTATCAAGTAATATAGGACTTTTTGATTAAGGCCTCAATATCAAACCTACATGGAAATATGCTATATGCACAAACTTTCTATTTTTAAAAAGACAATTACCGAAACTAGATATTTTCTTAATAAGAAAAATTCAATTCTTTTTGGTATTTTTGATATTTTGACAAACAGTAAAACTTCTAAAGATAACTTTAGTTTATGTAAAGAAAAGCACTTGATATGAAAATATATTTCTCCTTATCATGAATCAGTAATAAGTATAGGAATTTTGTTGTGTATGCAAATTGTGCTGTGTCAAATAGGAGCAATAATATTCTTTACCCTTACTAGAGATGCTATAAAGAATATTAACTAATTTAAATTTTGAATAGTTCTGAAGACCGGCTAGGCAGGGAAGATACCAGCTCTCACTTTAGAGTTCCCTTGATTTCCTCCACTTGGGGGCTAACATCTCGTATTAGAACCTAAAATAATAAACGAACTTGGGGGCTTTAACCTGTCACATTAAAGTCCTCTATCTCCACACCTTTCAAAGTTTATTTATTTATTTATTTGCACTAAATCATATGAATTACATTCTCATTCATACAACCTCATGTGATTCTTACCAATTGTTGACTTAGACAATACCAGCCCGGTTCTTACATGTTCTCACAACAAATTTTAACATTATTTCCAAATTTATTTGCACTAAATCATATGAATTACATTCTCATTCATACAACCTCATGTGATTCTTTCGTTGTTAACTAAGACAATACCAGCCCGGTTCTTACATGTTTTAACAACAAATTTTAACATTTGGATAGGCCAAATCAATAAGAAAATGAAGTTCATGGATTTAGATCAATATTCACCACAAATTCCATCCAAACTTTAATTACTTAACATTTTAAGGATAAAGATAAAGAAAATACTCATAATCCATGGAGAAAATAAAACCACACTTTAGTTTAAAAGTAGAAATTATTATCAAACCAACAAGAAGTCTGGATTAAAACCAAAAGTAGTTCAAAACAAAAGATAAAAACTTATCTCAAATCCTCCACCAAATTCTTGAAGTTCCTTTGAGTCTCTTCTCTTTTACAACACTCTTGACTCTCACAATAAAACTAAAAACAAAAAAGATTAAGTAAATTTGCGTTGCTTGAAAATCTCTTCAAAACCCTCTCCTTTTCAACACTTTTCAGAACTTTCAAGGACACTTTAAAAAGTCTCAACTTCCTTCTTTTATAAATCTCTAAAAGGTGTCTTGATAACTCTTCAAAATGTGTCCCAATTCGATGCATTCTCCAAAGGATGCCTCCTTTCATAAGTCTTTTCATAATATTTTTGTTTCTAGTGTTCATAGCAACCCTCTTTAGCCAATAGGGTGGCTCAAATACCCCTTCAAAATTTAGCAAAATGAAGTAAATCGTCACATAACTGCCCTTAGCGCTTAAGTGCGGGGTTGCTGACACTTAGGCGTGGCCTTCTCTGTTTCCCCGGCGCTTAAGCGACGGATCGGCGCTTTGGCGCCAAAACACTTTAGCACCATTTTCACCTTTTTGCTCCAAATTTGTCCCTTTTTCACCACTTTTAGCAATTTTCACCTTTTTACTGGTACCTGAAAGAAAAACATAAATACCTTCCATTAAAGTGTAATATCTCAAAAATAGGTATAAAAATGTGTCTAAAAATACTATATATTTTAGGTTTATCAATAAGCAGTAGCAATTCTATGGTTTATAATATATTTCTTTAATAATTTCTCCATTATTTCATTTCTGAAATGACTTCCCCCATCAGTTATGATAACTCTGGGCATCCTAAATCTACAAAATATGTTCATTCTCAGAACTTTTGCAACACTTTGAGCATCACATCGAGGTAAAGCAACTGCTTCTTTCCATTTGGATACATAGTCTACTGCTAACAATATATAAAAATTTTTGAAAGATGGTATAAATAGTCCCATGAAATCTAATCCTCAAACATCAAATATTTCAACTTCTAGCATATAATTGAGGAGCATCTCATTTCTTCTAGAAATATTGCCTACTCTTTGACATCTATCACAAGTTTTAATATAAACATTAACATCTCTAAAGATAGTAGGACAATAGAATCTAGATTGTAAAATTTTGTATGTTGTTTTATCAACACCAAAATGTCCCCCAAAATCAAAATTATTATAATTTCATAAGTTTCTTCTAATGGTACACATCTTTGAATAATTAAATCCTTTCCTTATTTATTAGTTTCATAAGTCTCTTCTAAAGGTTCACTTCTTCAAATGATAAGATCATTTCCTTGTTTATATAAAAATTGGTCATCCCAAAAATAAGTCTTAGCTTCAAAAATAAATTTCCTCTTCTGTTGGTATGTCATTCCATATGGTATAATATCATTAACAAGAAAGTTCACAATGTCAACATACCACGGAACACGCCACTCATTAATATTGAACAATTTTTCATCTAGAAAATGTTCATTAATTTCTTTTTCAAAACAAAGTGGTTTTTCTAACTCAATCCTGGACAAATGATCATCAATTTGATTTTTAGTTCCCTTATTATCTACTATTTCAAAGTCAAATTCTTGCAAAAGAAGAATCAATCTTATAAGTCTTGGTCTAGCATCCTTCTTTTTCATTAAGTAATTAATAGAAGAATGATTTGTATGCACTACACAATGATTTCCAATTAAATATGATCTAAATTTATCAAAGGAATATACTATTGCTAATAACTCTTTTTCAATTGTTGTATAATTAATTTGAGTTTCATTAAGAGCTTACTAGAGTAGTAAATTACTTCAAAAATTTTATCATATCTTTGTTTTAAAACAGCTCTAATAGCATAATCACTAGCATCACACATCAGTTCAAAAGGTTTTCCCCAATTTTATGAAACTATTATTGGTGTTATGACTAATTATTCTTTTAATAACTCAAAATTTTTTAGGCACACTTCATTAAAATTGAAAATTGCATCTTTCTCAAATAACTGGCATAAGGGCTTAGCAATTTTGAAAAGTCTTTAATATACCATCTGTAGAATCCAGCATGTCCTAAAAAACTCTTGATTTCTCTTAGATTTGTTGGATAAGGTAAATTAACGATCACTTGAATTTTTGCAGGATCTACTTCCATACCATTTTCTGATATTTTTTGTCCTAATACAATTCCTCCTATAACCATATATTGGTATTTTTCCCAATTAAGGATTAAATTTATTTCTTCACAGCGCTTAAGAACTTTTGATAAATGTTCTTAACATGAGTCAAATAAAGTTTCAAATATTGAAAAATCATCCATAAATACTTCAATCCCTTTTTCAATTAAATCACAAAAAATTGTCATCAAACATATTTGAAATGTAGTAGGGGCATTACATAAACCAAAGGGCATTATTCTAAAAGCAAATGTATCATAAGAACTGGTAAAAGTTGTTTTCTCTTGATCATAAAGAGTTATTTGCATTTGGTGATAATCAATATATCCATCCAAAAAATTAAAGTATTTATGCTCAGCTAGTCTATCCAACATTTGATCTAGAAAAGGTAGTAGAAAATAATCTTTCCTAGTGGCAAGATTTAATTTTCTATAATCAATGCATATTCACTACCCTGTGACTTGTCTAGTAGGTATTAACTCATTATATTTATTCACAGTCACAATTACTCCTCCTTTCTTAGGAACAAGGTGAATTGGACTAACCCATGCACTATCTGAAATAGGGTAGATAATCTAAGCATCTAACCGCTTTAAATGTTCTTTCTTTATAACTTCTTTCATAACAGGATTCAATCTCCTTTGAGGATCAGCTCTGGGTTTTTAGTTCTCTTTCAAATGATTTTTATGCATACAAATTGAATGAGTGATTTTTTTATCAGCAATTGTCCATCCAAAGGCTTTCATAAAATTTTTCAGAATTATCATCAACCTTTCTTCTTCTTCCATCATTAACTTTGAGGAAATTATAACATGTAAAGTAGAGGAATCTCCTAAAAAGGCATATTTTAAATTATCAAAAAGTAACATCAACTCAAGTTATGGAGGTTTTTCTATTGATGGACAAAATGATTTATCTTTTTCTATCGTGTCCAAAATTTCAAAACTTTCTCAAACATAGTTTGAATCTTCCTTAAAAAGATCTTCACTTTGGTCTAATTTCTCTTCTTGCTTATGTTCCAAATCTTTTACTTTAGATTTTTCTTCATAATTAGTTTTGAAATACCATTCACTTAAATATCTTATAACATCCATTCTATAGCATTCATCATCTTTACCTTTTGTAGGATATTTCATTGATTTTGAAATGTTAAAAGTAACACTTTGATCATTAACGTGCATTGTTAGTTCCCCTTTCCTCACATCTATCATTGCTCTTCCTGTGGCTAGTAAAGGTCTCCCCAAAATGATAGGTATCACTTTATCTTCCTCCATATCCAGCACAATGAAATCAACAGGAAAGATAAATTAATCCACTTTCAATAGAACATCTTCTATAACTCCTTTAGGGTAAGTTATTGAATGATCTGTTAATTGCAGAGTTACAGAAGTAGGGGTTATTTCTTCTAATCTCAATCTTTTGAATATTACTAATGACATAAGGTTAATGCTTGCACCTAAATTACATAAAGCTTTCCCATAAAATAAATCTCCTATCGCACATTGAAATGTAAAGCTACCAATATCTTTAAGCTTTTCAGGAAGCTTCTTCTGAATTATAGCACTGCACTCCTTAGTAAGAGCAACAATCTCATTATCTTCAAACTTCTTTTCCCTGTTGAGAATATCCTTCATAAAGTTTGCATAGCTTGACATTTGTTCTAAGGCTTCAGCAAAGGGAATATTAATTATTAGCTTCTTAAAAATTTCCAGAAATTTTGAAAATTGCTTATCCAACTTCTGTTGAAGAAGTCTCTGAGGAAATGGAGGTGGTGGCTTTTATAAGTTAACTTTAAGTGGAGAAATAGGTCTTTGAAAATCTTTTGGAGCGTCCTCTTTTGATTTTTCAATTTCTTGTATTTCTACTCCAGTTTCTTTTTTAACCCTACCTTCAAACTCTCTTCCACTTCTAAGTTGAACAGCTTTTACTTGATCTTTATTCTTGTCTTTTGGATTTATTTCAGTATTACTAGGAAGTATTTCTTGGGATCTATTACTTAATGAATTTGCGATTTGTCCAAGTTGATTCTCAATTTTTCAAATTGTAGCTCCTTGACTTTGTAACTGATTTCCCATTTGTAACACCACTTTTTCTATAACAACTTCTCTCCTTAAATTGTGTATTACTATTGAAACCTACAGGATAAGTAGATCTATAATTACAATTCTTTTCATTGTTCTAATTTCCCAATGGGTTTCCTTGATTCTTCCCCCATTGTTAATTATTACCACCCATAGTATTATTCCAATTCAAGTTGGGATGGTTCTTCCAACCCGGGTTATAATAATTTGAATATGGGTTATTCTGCTTGTTATTTATGGCATTCAAAGTTTCTAATGATGCTTGAGAGCTTAATGAATTTTCTTCAATCATAGAAATAGATTGAGAAAAATTCATTACAAATAGGTCTAACTTCCTTGAAATTGCAGCAACTTGATTTGCTAACATAGCAAATGCATCAGATTCATGAATATTGGTTACTTTCTTAGGATTCACCCTCTCAAAAGGCCATTACAAATTATTGGTAGTCATTTATTCAATTAAAGCATAAGCGTCATGAAATGGTTTTTACATCAACGAATCACTAGCAGCAGCATCTTTAATAGATCGAAGAGATCCAGATAATCCATTATAAGAAGTTTGAATTATTAACCAATCTGGTATAGCATGGTGTGGACATTATTTTATGAGTTCCTTAAATCATTCCCATGCTTTATAAATAGACTCCCCTTCAAACTGATTAAAAGATGTAATATTATTTCTAAGCTTCACTGTTTTTTATGGTGGAAAATATTTAGCAAGGAATTTTTGTGCTAAATCACCCCAAGTTTGATAGATCCAGGTACTAACAAATTCAACCACATCTTAGATTTATCCCTCAGTGAGAAAGGAAATAACCTAAGACTTATGGCATCAACTGATACACCATCGTATTTAAATGTAGCGCACAATTTAAAAATTTGGCAAGATATAAATTTGGATCTTCAGTTGGTTATTCCCCAAACTGATTATTTGATATCATTTGGATAATAGTAGGTTTAAGTTCAAATGAATTAGCCACTACATTGGGTTTTTGAATACTACAATGAAGTTCATCTACCGTAGGATTGGCATAATCTCGTAAAGGTTTATATTCTTGGTGAATTTCAACATTTTGATCATTTTGGTTTGCCATTTCTGTAATTCTTTTAGATTTTTTCCATAGCTTTTAATTTTTTTGCTTTTTTTATTTTTTTAACCATTCTCTTTAATTCGGAATCGTAAGGCACTAGTCCTTCAAAACCTAAACTACTCATACACTAACATAAAATAAAATAATATAGTAAGATATTCCAACAATAACTTTTTAAAAGTTTAAATAAGACTTTCTAAAAATAGAAATTTTTCTTTTAATAAAATTTTTAAATCTTCCCCGGCAACGACGCCAAAAACTTGATCCCGACTCTCTATAACAGTGACTTTAATGATCATTTTCACTTATGTAATCTTACTTTGCAACTGAACCAAAAACTTGATCCTGGAGAAAGTAAGAATTAACTTTTTAATTTATATATATTTTGGGATACTACGCAAGTATACGTATCATTATGAAGTAATATAGGACTTTTTAAGTAAGATCTGATTATTGAACCCACAGAGAAAATACACAATATGCACAAACTTTCTATTTTTAAAAAGATAA
Source organism: Phalaenopsis hybrid cultivar (assembly GCA_002079205.1). Taxonomy (NCBI): domain Eukaryota; kingdom Viridiplantae; phylum Streptophyta; class Magnoliopsida; order Asparagales; family Orchidaceae; genus Phalaenopsis; species Phalaenopsis hybrid cultivar. Next base: position 34,539 of record JXCR01144609.1, read on the forward strand.
TTACTTAAACTATAGATATTTTCTCAATAAATAAAATTTAACTCTTTTTGGTATTTTTGATATTTTGACAAAACAATAAAACTTCTAAAGATAACTTGAGTTTTTGTAAAAGAAAAGCACTTAATATGAAAATATCTTTCTCCTTATCATGAATCAGTAATAAGTATAGGATTTCTGTTTTGGAAGTATGCAAATTGTGTTGTACCAAATAGGAGCAATAATATTCTTTACCTTACTAGAGATGCTATAAAAAACATTGGATAATTTAAAGTTTGAATAGTTCTGAAGACCGGCTAGGTAGATACCAGCTCTCACTCTAAATTTCCCTTGATTCCCTCCACCTGGGGGCTAACATCTCGTATCAGAACTTAAAAAAATAAACCAAATTGGGGCTTTAACTTGTCACATTAAAGTCCTCTATCTCTACACCCTTCAAAGTTTATTTCCCTATTTATTTGTACTAAATAATATGAATTACACTCTCATTCATACAACCTCATGTGATTCTTTCCAATTGTTGACTGAGATAATATCAGCCTGATTCTTACATGTTCTCACAACAAATTTTAACATCTGGATAGTCCAAATTAAGAAGTAAATGAAGTACATGGATTTAAATCATCATAACTTCTTCCAACAATAAAGATCAATACTCTCCACAACTTCCATCCACAACTTCTTTCAACAATAAAGATCAATACTCTTCACAACTTCTTCCAACAATAAAGATCAATACTCTCGATAAGCTTAAGAAGCCTTGATTAAAACCAAAATTAGTTCAAAACAAAAGATAAAAACTTATCTCAAAACCTCCACCAAACTCTTGAAGTTCCTTTGAATCTCTTCTCTTTTACAACACCCTTGACTTTCACAATAAAACTAAAAACAAAAAAAAAGATATAGTAAATTTGTGGTGCCTGAAAATCCCTCCAAAACTATCTCTCAAAACTCCCCCTTTCCAACACTTTTCAAAACTTTCTAGCACACTTCAAAAAGTTTTAACTTCCTTCTTTTATAAATCTCCAAGAGGTTCCTTGACTTCGAAATGTTTTCTAATTTAATGTATTCTCCAAAGGATGCCTCCTTTCCCAAGTCTTTTAATAATATTTTCATTTCTAGTGGTCATAACCACCCTTTTTAGCCAATAGGTGCCTCAAATGTCCCTTCAAAATTCGACATAATGAAGTAAACCGTCACATAACTGCCTCTGACACTTAAGTGTAGGGAATTTGGCGCTTAGGCATGGCCTTCTCTGCTTCACTGACGCTTAAGAGTTAGATCTGGTGCTTAGGCGCCAAAACACTTTTGCAACATTTACACATTTTTGCTCCAAATTTGATCATTTTTCACTCCTTTTAGCATTTTTCTTCTTCTTACTTATACTTGAAAGAAAAACACACAAATACATTCCATTAAAGTGCAATATCTCAAAAAAAAATGGTATAAAAATGTGTTTAAAACACTATATATTTTAGGTGTATCACTTTTACACATTTTGTAAAAATATTTAAATCCATATTGCATCTTTACTATTTGCTTATGTGTTGTCAAACTTTTTTTTTTGGCAAAAGAGAAATTTTATTAAGCTCAAAGAGAAGTTACAACACTAAGGTGTGGGGCTTTAACTAAACCCCCTGAAGCAAAAAACTAAGAGAGGGGGTAGGTGACGAGGAAATAAGAAAATTTTGGGATTCACCTCCCCTTCTAGCCAAGAAATTAGTAGTTCTATTACCTTCTCTATATATAAAGTTAAAGGTAACTCTTATCTCCTTGCTCAGGTTATTGATTTGTTTAGTCCACTGGAGTATGTGCCAAGGGGGAATTGCTCTCTATGTTACATAATACAAAAGAGTAGAGGAGTCCACTTCAATCTGCAATACTTTCCATTTATTGATAATTACAAGTTTGATAGCCCAAAACATTTCCACAACTTTAGTTTCCTGTGAATCCACTATTGTAATTGGGGACTGATTGAACAGTAAGCATCTGCCATGATGATCTATAAACACTCCCCAATCCTAGCCCCATGGGAGGAGAAACTTCCATCAGTTTTTACATTGATAGTAGGGAAAAGAGGTTTGTCCCAGTAAACTTTGACCACACATAAAATTTTTGGGCTAGCTGCTCTATTAGTATTCAAGGTGTTGGGGAACTTCTTTAAAAGAATAAGTATTTTGATAAAACCTAAAAAGTTGGCAGCCACATTGCCTGCTATGGTAGATTTACCTTTAAACTTTTTTTGGTTTCTGGCAGCCCAGATAAACCAAGCAACAATAAAAGCAATTGGACCCATTTTAGTGCTAAACCATCCACTCCAACATTCAAGAAGGTTGTCATTCTAACTGCATTTTATTAACCTATATGATGTATCAGAGAGTTCCAAACTTTCTGGGAGAAGCTACAGCCAAAGAAAATATGACCTACTGATTCCACATCAGCCTTGCACAAGTGGCACATAGAATGCCCCTTCAAACCCTTAAGCTTTGAGATATCATTAGTTGGGAGCAGTTTATAGAAAATTCTCCAACAAAAGAGAGGCATAGATGGAGTAAGATATTTATTCCAAAGGCATTCCCCCCATGGTACAGTCTTCCAATGATAAAGTTTAGATTACAAAGTTTTGATGAGGCTTTGCGTGGATTTAACATCAATCACTAGCTTGTTTTTTTGAGTTCTGTCAAAGGGCGGTTTGGAAATCATCTCAGTTGAATGTTGGTCCAGAACAGAGAGTAGAAAGTCAGCAGACAAAAAATTCTCATCCCAGTAATCCTCTACCAAGTGTTCAGTGTCACAGTCCCCTGAAAGTGGTTTAAAAAAGTGATTTGGACACCATCTGTCCAACCAAAAATTGAGCTTACCTTGTCCATAGTCCCAAAGGAACATATTTTCTACATATTTTCTAACTTTTTGAAGATTGACACAGATTCTGGAGTCACCAATCCTTCTTTTAACCAAATTAGGATGTGAGGATCTGTAGTATTTTGCCCACATAAACTGGGACCATAGTTTATTTTGTTATCTAAATTTTAGCAGCAGTTTACATAGGCTTAGGTGCTTAAGTTGTTGAAGACCTTTAAATCCCAGGCCTCTTGCCATAGTTGGTTTGGCAAGTTATTGCCAACTTGCCCAATGTAGTTGTTTCCTCTAGCCAGCCCATAGAAATCTGTCCAGCCAGTTATTCAAGTAACAGTTGAGTACTCTTCTTCATTGCAGCCATTTCTGAGATATAAGATGGGAAGGTGGTGAAGATACTTCTCAGTAATGTAATCCTTCCACCATTAGAAAGGAAGGAGTTTGTCTAGTCATGTAATTGGGAGTTTTTTTTTCTAACCACATCATCAAAATAAGTAAGTTTAGTTCTACCTTTAAGAAGGAGAACACCGAGGTATTTGAATGGAGTTGACATGGTGGAGAAGCCAGTGAGGTTGAGAACCCATTTCTTGGTGGAGAGAGATATCCTTTTACTAAAGAGAACCTGTCCTTTTTTGTCGTTAAACATCAGCCCAGATACATAGTGAAATTCTTGCAAGCAGTTGTATAATAGGTTAGTAGCTACTTTACTAGCTCTAAAGAAAATAATTATATCATCAACAAAGATTAGGTGACTTATGTCCAAAGTGGATTTATGATGATATTTGGCATATTTCTTTCTTTGTGAGGGTCAATCCAGCAATCAAGATATATAATCCAAGGCTTGGAAAAAATTGGTAGGGGATAGAGGGTCTCCTTATTTGAGTCCTCTAGAGGCAGTAAAAAACCCCATGAACAAGGACATTAATAAAAACTAAATGCACATTTCCTATCATCCACCTTTTGATGATAAGGCATGAGGCACTGGAGAATCCCCTGGCCTCCAAGGAAGCCAATACAAACTCCCTATTTATCAAGTCATATGTCTTCTTTAAGTCCAGTTTATAAATCAGATTGCTCCCCCCTATAGGGTTTATCTAAATCATTTAATAATTCCTGAGTTAGGAGTACATTGTCTCTAATATACCTCCCTTTCACAAAAGCAGCTTGCTTTGGACTGATCAGGTGTTGCAGGTGGGGTTGAAGTCTTCTCACCAATATCTTACTAATGATTTTAGAGACTACATTAGTCAGGCTGATAGTTCTGAAATTATTCCACTGATCTCTTGAAGAGGACTTGGGCACCAATACAATGGTGCTAGCACATAAGTACTTTGGTAGCTCTTGACCCTGAAAGAAACTTTGAATAGCTAGTACCATGTCCTCCTTGTTTACCTCCCAAACTTTCTTATAGAAATCAAAGGTGAAACCATCAGGACCTGCAGCTCTAGCGTTGTCTATGGTAAAAAGGGTTTGTCAGATTTCCTCCTCATTAGGAGTTTCAGCCAAGTTAAAGTTTTAAGTGAATTCCTTATCATTTCTGAAAAATTCAGGATTCAGTTAAGGTCTAAGTTGATCATAGCTCTACATGAGTCTTTTGCACTAATACACAACACTTTCTACAATATCCTTAGAGTTCTTGATCCATCTGGCTTGGTCATCCTTTATAGAGTGAATTGTATTACATTTTCTTCTATACTTGATGCAGGCATGGTAGTACTTTGTATTCCTATCTCCATCCATGAACTTGTTTGTTGAAGCCTTTTGGTTCAAATATTCTTCTTGCCATGCCATAGCAGTAAGGAGCTTCTCATTAGCTTCCCAAAGAAGATCTTCATCAGCAAGACCATTAGCAGCCAAGGACTCAATAGCCACCAAGGCTCTTTCAACTTGTTCAACTCCAGCCAGAACATTGTCAAATGTATTCCAATTCTAATGGCTGAGGGCCTTCCCAACTTTTTTCTGTAGACACCATAATCTAATCAAGGGGTTGCGATGATCAATGTCTCTCTAATGAGCTGAAACAGTAGATATAAAGTCCTTATGGGTAGACCACAAATTTAAATATCTCCCTTGATTTTGAGCTATAAAAATTGTAATAAGGTGTGGTCTGTGGTCAGTCCAACAAGTCTGAGGTGGGTAACTATTGTATTAATGAAGTTTTGTATCCAATTATCATTAGCAAAAAATATGTCTAGCCTCTCGCATAGTTTCCCCTTCTCCAGTTGAAGCAGGACCAGTATAGGCCAGATCAAACAAACATTGAATTTTTCCATTAAAAGTAATCATTGTGGAGTAATTAGGGGGTCTGCCTCCTTTCTTTTCAAAGGGGAGGCCAGACAGTTAAAGTCTCCCCTCATCAGCCATCTTTCAGTAGCATGTTGACTTTTAATGTTGAGTTCATCCCATAGCTCTTGTCTAGCTATTTTAGTGCACCCAGCATAAACTATGGTAGCCATACCAACATGACCTACCAAATTGAAAGAAAAATGAAGGAATTTTGGGTGATCTTGTAGAATGGCACAACTCAGCTCCAACCTACAAAACAACCAAATCTTATTATTAAGGTTTTGAAATAATCCAAAATCAGGGAAGAGTTTAAGAAAATTTTGGGAATTTTAGTGAGCCAAAGGCTCTAATATGGCAATACACTATAATTTGTGTTTTCTGCTTAAATGTTGTAGCCTTTTTAGAGAAAGGGGTTGGGCAATGACCCTTATATTCTAGCAGAGTAAGTTAATCATGATGAAAGGACTTTACTCTCCCCCAGTAAGCCTAGTGAGAGACTCCCCTCTAGTTGAGTATGAGCTGCCAGCCTATAAGTACTATATTGTCCAACAAAGTATGCACCTCTATCAGTTCAATGAAAATATCATCTACATTCCCCTCTGATAGATGGTCTACCAAACCATCATGATAGAAGAACAGGGTTAGAAAAAAGAAGTAAAGAATTTATATGGACTTGTTCTATGCCTAAACTCAACATGTCTTATGTAAATCCTTATGTCTGAATGAGAACTAGGGTGTAGAGGACTAGGTTGCTCATACTACCACAAAAGAAATATTAAATTCTAATCACAATGAGAAGACCGAGGATTTTCTTTCCCTCAATTCTCACAATCCTAATAAAATCAAAACAAACACAAACCTAAGCATTAACAGTAAATACAAATAGCCCACACAATAACAAACAACAATTACAAACATAAATACAAACTTGGGTTTTCTCCCAAGAAGTGTTCAAAATGTCCTCTAAATTCAGAATCATTACATTTTTTTATAATTTCAAGAGCTGCTTCTATGAGTACACATCTCTTAATTACCTAATCCTTATATTTTATATAAAGGTATGGATCATCCCAAAAGCAATTTATGATGTTAGGATGAATTTCTTCTGTTGATGGTATGTTATACCATAGGGCACAATATCACTAACTATGAAATTTACTATGTCAACAAACTGCAAAATTTATGATTCAGTAATATCAAATAGTTGTGCATAAAAAAAAAATTTCATTGATCTCAAATTCAAAATCACATGAATTCCCTAATCCAGTCTTGATAAATGGTATGCTACTTGATTCTCAGTACATTTTCTATCCACTACTTTGATTTCAAATTCTTGCATTAAAAGGACCCATCTAGTCAATCTCGATTAGGCATCCTTTTTTGACATCGTATATTGAATAGCAAAATGGTCAGTTTGAATATTACATTTTGTTCCAATCAAAGAGAGCCTAAATTTAACAAAATCATGTACTATAACCAAAGGCTCTTTTTCAGTAGTGTTATAAGTAATTTGAGTTTCATTAAGGGTTTTACTGGCATAGTATATAGCTTTAAACTCTTATCATGTCGTTGTCCTAATACTACTCCGATAGTATTGCCACTTGCATTGCACATTAACTCAAAAGGTTTCACTCAATTAGGTGAGTCAATAAAAGGATTCGTGATTTACTTCTTTTTCAGAGTATTAAAGGCATTTAGACATGTTGGCCTCACTTTTGTTGAGGTCTAGTCTTTATTCCTTAAAAGCCTAGGATCTAAACATAGGACTACCCTATTGAATATCCTAGTGAACTAGTGATGGAAACCTACCCATTAGAAACTTTAAACACATTCTTACTCTTCTTGGAGTTCCATATATATGGTTTTAACCTCTAGCACTTAGAAGGTTAAAACCAACATGGGGGAGCTCAAGGGGAGTCCCCATAGGATTATCAAGCATTAGGGTTAGCCCTAAGTGGCTTGCTCTTAGTAAGGCTTCCTCAAACACTTGAAACTATCACAAACCTTAAAATCACCAACACTTAATTCAGTTCCCCACTTCCTTGGAAACTCATGCGGTGGTCCTCAAGCCACTTAGTTTCCACCAAATTCATCTCAAATTTCTCCAATTTCAAATCCACACTAATTTTCATCATGTCTGAGACCAATTGAGATCAAATCCAAACCCAATATAATTGGCCCATGGTTAATTTCAAAATCAAATCCATCATGTATACTTTAAAAACCCATACCCATTTGCATTTCTAAAAGCCTATGACATTAATTTTAGAAAGCTCAATTTAAACCAACATGATAAAATCCCTTCTTCATCATCTCGTGTTAATCAAAATCATTTTATCATGGCATTATACCAAGCATATCATACATTTACATGAAATTTTATCCAAATATGGCATGTTGACTTTTTTTAATTTCAATTCATAAAATCTTAATTTCCTTTTGCATGAAACTCCCCCATAACCTCATACATGGCATGACATGCCTCATGGAGTCTTCCATGGACATCATGAGGTCAAACTTACCAAATTTGGCAAGTAGAGGTGACTCTTCCCATTTCCTCCTTCACTTGGATTTGTCTCTTTCATGAAACATCATGCCCAAATCAGCCACCAAAACTCACCTAAACCTTCTTAGGGGTCAAGACATCAAACCTAACCACCATAGGACCAAACTTAGCCACTTGACCAAGGGGCTAAAACCAACCTAAGCCAATTTGCCAAAAAATACCATTTTCCCCTTAGAACCAAATTAAGCTGACCACTCAACCTCCCTGAACTTAGAGGTGACCTTGCCTTAGCCGGCCAACCACCCCATCCACTGAAAAATGGCAAAACTGAGAGGCCCCAATTGGGGAAAACTCAAATTGAACTTACTGGAGCTGGCTCACTGCCATTGGTCATCAGAACCCTTCTTCCCTCCACCTAAGTGGCCCCTTGGCCACCATGGCTTGCCCTGATGGTAGCCATGGCACCCTCTATAAAATTAGTTCCTCTTTTGGCCTAAGAAGGAGATGATAATTTGTTGAGCAAAATCCCCTCAATTCACTTCCTAAGCTTCCCATAGTGACCCTAAGCTTAAGCCCAACCATCAATCTCCACCACCCAAGTCCAATTTAACCACTAAAATCCAGGGAAATTTTTGGCCTTGGGACAAACCACCTCCAAACTTCAAATTGAGCTACCCAAAAGCTTCCCCATACTCCCAAACAACATTCCCTATCAAAAGCTCCATCATCCTGAGCTCTCTAATCTAGTCCAAGACCGAGCCCGTGCCACCATTTAGTCTAGTTCATACCTAGGGTTGTTCTCAAATCAAACTGACATTTGAAGGAGCTTCATGGAGTTGAGGCAAACGTTTCTAACCATCCTAATTGAGGCGTCACCACTTGGGCTAAGGTATACACCATTTCCCCCAAATTTGAGCTCGGTTTGGGCTTTTGTGAAGTAGATCTTAATTTCATTCTTAATTAATTGGATATATTGGTTTGTATTGTCTATATAAAGCTATCAGAACAAACCCCATGTGATTTCATTAAGAAACAAGTGAGATATTAGGTTTAGAAGTTGGACGGTTCTTGCGTTGAGTCTGTCGGGGATGATGAATGGATGTCATCCATTTGCATGTGTAATAAATAGGCGACTCAGATGGTGTTGGATGAAGGAATGGAGCACGAAAGAGGAGCACGTGGTAATTAAAGTGGATGGCAGTATTGAATCTGAGTGTGGTGCATGGCTTTTCAATGACTCTCATGTTGACACGGTGCCTACGTGGATAAGTAGATAATTAGGGGTATTCTTGACTTAAATTATTTACATAACTTTAGAAATTCATAACTTAGTGCAGAAAAATGCTAAAAATCAAAGAAAGATACCCTACACTCTGGGAATAGAGATGAATAATGTGGACTAAAAAATAAAAATATTTTCTTAATATTTATTTTAAAATTAATTAAATATTCTGAAACTTGTTTAAATCATAAGTAATTAAATATTAATAAAAAATATATGAAATTTGGAGGGTCATTCCTCACATGTCTAGGGTTGTTCTTCGATTTTTTTCAAGACTCTAAAAACCCTAATTTTTAAAGTAAATTACCCTTATTTTAACTAAAAATAATTTTAAAAAATAAAATATAAATCATAAAATTACAAAATTAGTTTGGTAGGTTCATTGTGGTTAGAGGAACTTAGAAAAAAATAAAAATCAAATTTCAAAAATTTTAAAAATATTTTTCTTTTTTAAAATTAAGAGAAATACAAAAAATAAGAAAAGTACAAAATAACAGAAAAAATAACCAAAATAATTAAAATCAAATAAAATGACCTTAAGAGGTCTTTGTAAAAATTGTAAGGCCATAAAAAATTATTTTTAATACATAAATGTATTTTCTAAGTAAATATGTATTTTTGCTTAAAATAATTATAGAAATTAAAAAATAAATCAATAAATTACAAAAATTAGTTTGGAGAGTTCCTTAATACTAGAGCTATCTAAGAAAAATAAAAATGAAGTCAAAATAAAAAGTTTATTTTTAGCATATTTTCTTAATTATTTATTCATTAAAAATGCCAAAAAAATCATAAAATGCCCAAAACATGTAAAAATATCATAAATCATTTCCTATTTGAAGAATAAAACCTAAAGCTTTTCCATAATTTTTTTAGATTATAAAAATGTATTTTAAATAATAAATGTATTTTCCTATATTTTTTATTTAAAAAAATTATAAAAAATCAAATAAAAATTAAAAAAATATGAAATTAATTTTTCAATGTTCTTCGAAGTTAGAGATATTGAAGAAAATTAAAAAATGCAATTTTCAAAATAAAACATATTTTATTTATTTATTTATTCATTAAAACCAACAAAAACTTATAATAATTAAAATATAATTCAAAAAATCTTGTAAATTGAATTGAGTGGTTGTCTAACCTAAGTGAAACTTGAATAATTTTCTTAAGGATAGGGGATGTGTTTTAATTAAGCAAATGAATTAGTTTTTGAAAATCCTTATTTTGAACTAAAATAATTCCATAAAATAAAATAAAACACAGAAACATACAAAGTCTTTCTAGTGTCTTAATTAATACATATGCAGTAATCCAACAAAGTTTAAAAGTAATTTAAATCAACTTAAAAGAGTTATGAGGTGAAGAGCCCTAGGGGTAAAATGGTAATTATGGAATTTTGAGCCTTAATTAAGACTTTAGGTCAAACCAATGGGTATGAGGGTAATATTGATCATAATTGATCCCTTAGGATGATTGAAACATAGAGGGATAAGAGGTAGAAACCAATCTACATTATAATCTATAAGAGGGTAAATTTGTAATTAATTGAAATTTTTTAATTTGGAAGATAAATACATTGGGTGATTCTAATATGAGGGGGCATGAGATAACAAGACAATAATTACCTAGTTTGAAGCCCCAGATCAAGGGTTATGTCTAATTCAATTTTTCAATAAGAATCAAATCCATTTCACTAAACTTTTAAAAATTACCAATATACTCATAATAGATTTAAGGGCTTGGTAGTAAGCTAGGATTGATCTAAAGTTATAAAGGGATTAGAAAGAAAGAACATAACTCATATTAAACACTACCAACTCACTTAAATGATTGGGCTTACCCTTGGGGTGACCATCCATTCAAAACCCTAAAACATAAAAAGACAGGCAACCCCTGACCTACTCATGGGTTAATTAAGATATATACTGAGCACAACTTAAAGACAGTAATTTAACTTGGATGATTCAATTAATAGTCTAGCAAGACCAGAATGAACTTAAAGTGATCTAGGAGACCCAAAGCATATTTAGAGTTATCATTTATACATTCTTGGAAGATTTTAGATACTTTAGAGGACCTCTGAGTCTTCCATGATTTGTTAAGGAAAATTTTCTTCAGAGTGTAACAATAATTAAATTAACATAAAATTTTTAAAGACCCTCCAACTTTTGGCTTGGGACCCGATAACTTACAAATTAATAGAAATACCTTTACACTACTTATCCTATATTAATGACCCAATGCTCAAGGGTATGGGCTTTGGATAAAAATTCTAAACTCTTTTGATCAACTGGGGACATTTGGTATGACCACTTATGGATCATCAGACTAATGTAAGTCTGAGGTTTATGTCTTAAGGATGATGACAACATTGCTTATGTGTGTTAAACAAGAGATATAAAGTGGGATTTTATAATAGTATCTCCTACCCCAAGGATCATTCAAGAAAGAGACTATGACAGATGATACTGTTCACCAACACTTGGTACGAATTTACCCCTTACACTCTTAGGTTGTCGGCATTTTCAGTCTGATCAGGATGATTAACTCGTGCACAATCTAAAATTTTCAAATATATTTAAAACATGATTTTCCCAAAATATCACCCCTTTTGACTGCTAAACAAAGTATTATATGCATGAAAAGGTAAAAGTGTTTTAAATAAAAATTTATGAAAGTCTACAAGTTAATCATCTTAGATAGGCTAATGCATGCTATCTTTAGATCATTTGCCCGGTAGATTCGATCCATGGTTGGAGTACGCAACCCGGCTCTGGGCCCCCACCTTTACTAATGTCTTACATTTTGCCTGATCTTTCATAAATGGCTAAGAGCTTTATTTTTCTTACTCGTATTTTCCTACGATTGGTTTTCTTCGTATTGGGTTTTTTGTGCTTTTCTTGCCTTCTCTTTCTTGCAATTTACTTAAAATTCATGCAAATAACCATGATTTATGATGCTAACCATGCAATAGAAGCAGAGACCAAAATACGCTCATTTATATATTTACAATAATTTTTACTATAACATTTTACTGCTTCTTTACTTTCGCATTATTCTAAATAATTACAAGACCTTTAGAATAGAAAATAGTAGTTGATTTACCTTGGGTGGATCATTGCAAAACCCAAACACATACCTTTTAATTAATTTCATTAACAATAATTGAAAGAAAATCAAAAGACATAAAATACTAAACATGGAGCAGCTATCACTAATGAGCTTGGGGCAAGCGGAAGCAGACGGAGGATGACACTCTACAATAGTAAAACTAATCTACACCAACTAAACTTTCCTAAAAATTAAACAACAAGCCATATAAATTTGAGGTAGCTCTTCTAGCACAACGTAAATCCCCAATTTATCTTTAGGTCTTTGCATAAACATGTTGTGTAATCTAAGCCCAAACTGACTTTAGGCTCCGAGGTTCTCGTTTGTTATGACATAAACCCTCTTATCTTCCAGGCTATTTGTAAGACCGTATCATGCAAATGTAAGTCCTAAATAATAAAATTGGCAGGATGAAACATAAAATAAATATCTTTTCCAAAACATAAAGTCACACAATAGGATAGTTTGGAAGTCGTTGAGGTCTTCCTCATAATCTGTGACATCCCCTACTTTTATTCCTTTAGATTCCTAAAATAAAATGCTTCTATTTTGATCTATTCCCCATTTGATTTTTCATGTCCGGCCTTGAAACCCAAAACTTTGAGATTCTTGAAGACAAATATCTCTGATCTAAATCGATAGTTTTCTTAATTAACTTCGGGCATTTAAGATGTAATTAACTATAAGGGTTTGCCTTCATAGGGAGTTTTAGAACCCAGGTAATATAAACTCTGTCTAATCTTTATATTAGATATGAGAACTTGTCGGTCAACATAAAAAGGTTTTACAGACCAAATGGATGTCATGAATTCTTTAGTTTATTTAATCGAGCACCACTATTTAGTAATGTGTCTGTTCTTCGGGATAGGTATATTTCTCGTGGTGTTGTGCTCTTTTATTTAAATTATTAAATGAATAAGATATTGTTAGTCTCATTTCTCAAAATTAAATTATTATTTTTTAAAATTAAAAATATTATTTTAAAAAAATTATATATATATATATATATATATATTAAATCCAAAACAAGAATTTTTAAGAAAGGAACATTTTTGGTGACCGACAAGACATTAATGGTCAAAATTAAATAGAGCATCCTTTTCTAAGAGATGGCATAAAGGGTTGACGATTTTAAAAAATTCTTAATATATCACATATAGAATTCAACATGTCCTAGAAAACTTATAACCTCTATTACAGTAATAGTGAAGGCAGTTTTTCAATAACTTGAATTTTTGCTTGGTCCACTTCCATGGCTTTTTTAAATATTTCATGTCCTAACACAATACCTTCATAAACCATAAATTGTCACTTCTCCCAATTGAGAACAAGATTAGTCTCTTCACAACATTTCAACATATTCATCAAATGACCCAAATAAGAGTCGAATGAACGACAAAACACTTAAAAGTCATCCATAAAAACTTCTAATCCCTTCTCAATTTGGTAGCAAAAAATAGACATCATACACCACTGAAATATAGCATGTGTGTTACATAACCCAAAGATATTCTTCAAAAAGCAAAAGTCTAGTAAAGACTTGTGAATGTTAAATTTTCATGATCTTTAAGAGCAATAAGTATCTGATGATACCCAGAATATCTATCTAAAAAGCAAATACATGGATGACCAGTTAGCCTATCCAATGTTTGATTTAAAAATGATAAAGAAAAGTGATCTTTCCTAGTGGCAGAATTTAATTTCCTATAATATACACATATACGCTATCTAGTGACATGTATAATGGGAATTAATCTGTTTTGCTCATTTACTGACACCTTCACTCCCCCTTTCTTAGGAACACAGTGAATAGGGCTAACCCATGCACTACACCTACATCAAGCCATTTTAATATTTCTTTTTTAACTACTTCTTTCAAAAACAGAATTAATCTCCTTTAAGGATTTGTTTGGGGTTTATGATTATCTTTCATCAGAATCTTATGCATACATATAGAAGGACTAACCTCCTTTATATTTGCTAAGATCCATTTGAAAGCTTTCTTAAAATTCTTAAGAATATCTATTAATTTCTTATCTTGCAAATGAGTGAAATCTAAGGATATGATAACATATAATGTAGATGAATCCCCAAAGTAAGCATATTTTAGGTATTTGGGAAGCACCTTCGTCCCAATTTCCTCAATAAAAAAAATAAGAGGTTTACTATTTTCTATTAAATCTAAAATTTCAAACCTCCTCCAAACAAATTTTGATATCTCTTCTACTAGTAAAGCTGATTAATCTAAAAAGTATACAAAGTTTTCCTCATTATCTAAAAAATGGCTACTACACAAATAATAAATTAAATTCATCATAAAACATGCATCATCATTTCATTCAAAGGGATACTTAATAGATTTTAATACATTAAACATAATCTCCTGATCATTTACCCTCATAGTTAATTCACTATTTTGCACATCTATCATGGCTCGTCAAGTGGCTAGAAAAGGTCTACCTAATATTATGGAAATTTATTTATCTTCCTCCATATCTAAAATAATGAAATAAATATAAAAGATAAATTTTCCATCTTTTTGAGAACATTGTCTATCACCCCTTTGGATAGTTGAAGGGTCACAGTAGTAGGAGACACCTCTCTTAATCCTAACCTTTTGAAGATAGCCACTAGCATAAGGTTTATACTAGCTCCATGATCACATAACACTTTCTCATAAAATCTCTCTCCAATTGCACCAGAGATAGTAAAAGCTCCTAGGATGCTTTTTAGGAAGCTTCCTCTAAATGATGATATTGCACTCCTCACTGAGTGTTATAGTCTAAAAATTTCTCTTCTTATTAAGAATGACTTTCATGAACTTTACATAATTGAGCATTTTCTCTAGAGCCTCAAGAAAAAGGAATATTAATAGTCAACTTCTCAAATACTTCCAAAAATCTCAAAAATTATTGATCCAATTTTTTGTTTTTGAAGTTTTTGAGGAAATGGAGGTTGTGGTATTTCTAAATCAAAATTAGATGGTTAGATTATTTTTTCTAATTCTTTAGGAATATTTTCCATAGGCGTTTCTAGTTCTAAAGCCTCCTTTTCAATTTCAACTTCTTTCCAAAATACATCCTCCAATTTACTTCCACTCCTCAATTAAACAGCATTCACATGCTCAATTTTATTCTTCTAAGTATTAATTTCAGTGTTGCTAAGAAGTGTGCTTTAGGGTCGATTGCTAAGTGAGTTAGTAATCTGTCTCAACTAGTTTTCTATGTTCCTAATTGCTACACCTTGACATTGCAGTTGATTCCCTATCTGCAATATAACTTCCTCCCAAAACAACATCTTTTCCTGGAATTGTGAGTTAGAGTTAAATCTTGTAGGATAAGAAGGTCTATAGTTGGCATTACTCTATTTATTCCAATTTCCTAAAGGCTTTTCTTGTTTATTTCCCCATTATTGGTTTCCCTCACCAGAGTTGTTGTTCCACTTAAAGTTAGGATAGTTCTTCCAACTTGGGCTATAGAAATTAGAATAAGGCTGTTAGATTTTTTATTAATTACATTTAAGGTCTCAAATGATGAAATATTAGCATCAACCAATTGTCCAAACTTAATTATTGGAGTTACTTGAGGTTGATTCATTCCTAATTGGTCCAACTTCCATGATATGGCTAAAACCTAAGAAGTTAGAATTGAAAGCACATCTGTGTCATGTATACTAGATATGTGTTCGTAGTGCATGCTATTTTTCTGCATATTTTATGTCAATTTAAATCTCGGGTAATAGTGTCAAAAACTTGACCCGTCCCAAACTTACGTAGTAATTTAGCTTCCAAAAAGATGACCAAAATCTGGACCTAATTTATATTAATTATTTAATAAGCAAAATCGAAATGTTACATAAAATATAAAAATATTTCACACACTAGTGGTTCTATGCAAGTGCATATATCACTTAAAGTAATATAAGGCTTTCTTTAAAAACCCAGTATCGATCCCACAAAGAAGTGTGGTAAGAAATCCCTTAGGCTAATTCTAGTCTACTACTATCAAGCATTAGTTTGGAAGATAGAAATTCTTATGATAATAACGTAAATCACAATATTCAAACTATAAAATTTAAAGTAAGAAAGACAAGTTAAAATGGGTTTAATGAATGCTAATAGAATTGTAACTTAAAAGAAATAAGTTTACTAAACACATTTCTAAACTTCAAAGTTAAATTTACTAAGACCAGACAAAGTTCTGTGATGAAGAGTTAAAATTTAAGAAAACATCATTCCCCTTTACAATGAGTACATGGTTAGTGAAGTAATTAAAATCATTTATTATTATATATATAGATGTATTGTTCCAAATAGGAGCAATCATATTCATTTCCCTCTTTCAAGTGTACAAAGAACATTGATTAATTCAAAGTTTGGTCCCTAATTCTCTAGTTAGGCTGGGAGGATACCAACTGCCACTCTAGAGCTCCACTACTCTCTCTCCTGAGGGCTAACAATCTCACATTAGTTTCCAATTAACTGAACCAAATTGAGGATTTTAATCTGTCACCTTAAAATCTCCAATTATGCATCCAACAAATTATATTTCCCTATTTATTTGCACTCAACTCATGGATGACATCCTCTCCCATGGAATCAAATGTGATTCTCATTATGTTGTAGAAATCATAGCTTTTTCGTATCATATATTTCTCAACACATTTTAACATTTCAATTGGTCATATAAAAAAGTAAATGAAGATCGGAGTTTGAATCATTACAAATTATTGACATTTAAAATCATATAAAACAAAATCAATTCTTCACAAAATCATATCTCAAAGTAGGGAGAATGATAAAGAAGACTACTAATAATTCATGAGAAGGATACAAAAATAAGTTTACAAAACAAAGAAAGAAAAGAACACAACTTATCTCACACTTCTTCCCAAGCAAATCCCTAGAAGTTCCCTTTAAACACTTTCAGTTTTTACAATCACACTCAATTCTCTCCTAGAAATGTAATGAATAAGAAATGTTTCACCTTCCATCTCCTCTTATAACACTAGAAGAAAACCCTCTTTTCTCTAAAGCCTTCATTCACTCTCACACCACACCCATGCCATAGACTCCTCTCATTTTCAACTAGGGGTTGCCTCCTTTCAAAAAAAATTCAAAATTCCCTCCAAAAGTCACACCTTTTGAATCCTAAGAGACATGTCCATTCATTCAAGAGACATATCCCTTCATTAAAGAGCCTTCCAAAGTGTCAAGATGCATTGAATCACTCTACAGGGTGTTTGAATCATTTGAAGCCTTCAAAATCCGCTCAAAATTCACCTTGAACTGCCTTAATCTGTCTTATATTGTCTATGGCGTCTTAGGCGATAGTTCTCTAGATTTTGTCGCCTCAGGCACCAGTTCTCTAGATTTTGGTGCCTCAGGCGCCACCTTGCAAAAACTCCACTATTTTGCTCCTTTTGGCTCTGTTTTAGATCTGTCGCGCCCCGTTTCAATTGTGTTTCGCTCCTAATAGATATGCCTACAAAATAAGCATAAAAAATATTTTTTAAAGTGTAATTTCATTCAAAAACATGTGAGAAATGTAAAGTAGACTAAGTATAGAAAGACATATTGAAATGTGTCAAGTCAGAATTTTTTTTCTTGTTCTTTTTTACTCCAAATTGCATCATTTTTACTTCATTTTCTCCAAAAATCTATTTCTTGTACCTGAAACTAAAAATATGCAAAATAATTTTCTTTAATGTGTAATATCATTAAAAATCATTAAAATTGAGCATAAAATATATATGAAAAAATAGGTAATCTTTAGGCGTGTCAAAATCCCTCAAACTTAAACGTTGTTTGTCATAAAGTAATTCTTTTACTACATAAAAATATGACTTAGGATATAGATTAACTTATAAGCTTCTATACTTTGGTTTAATAAATAAAGTAGTATAATTTAAGAAAAACTTTTAATAACTTAGAATAAAACTATAAGTATAAGAATACTTAGTAATCAACTTTAAGATTTCTGAATCTCCATTCAATTCAAGAAGAACTGTAATTTGTTATATCAAGGATACTTAGAATATCCATATGAAAATGAATTTCATGAAAACTTTACTATTAAAGGTGCTAATACTTAAATACAATTTTAGAAAATGTAATAAAAAACTTTTCCTCAAGTTGATTCAAGTGAAGCTAAATTGTGATTAGGCATCTCCTCAAGCTGCTCCTCAATTCTTTTTTTTTTATTTAGGATCTCTTTAGTCCTTTCTTTTCTTTTCTTTTTCAAGTGAGGATTACTATATCTGAATAGCCTTTAATAATTTTAAACTTCACTATCTCCTTTTTAAAGTTAAAACTTTTTACCTTTCTTTACTTTATAAATTCATATTAGTTTTGATGATTTTTCATAAAGTCTCATTCTTTTCTTCTTACATGAAACTCTAAGATTCTTAATACTTCAAAAATATAATTTCTTTTACTTTAAGTAGAAAAAAACATAGTCTTATCACTTCATACCAAATATTATAACTTTAAAATTGACATTTATTATTAAAAAATTTTACCATATTATTTGCAAACATAAACATAGTCATTTAAAGTTAAACTCTAATATCCAATGTCATGTTAAATTAATTTTAAAAATATAGTTAATTGAAGACAAATAAAATTTAGTTTACTTCTTTTTAAAATAATTTTTTTCTTTCCCCAAAACTTAAATTTTTAAATATTTTACACTTAATTCCATAAAATGTAGCAGGAAGAAAAAGTAAAAGTTTAATCTACTAACTACTACAATATCCTATCAAATTCATATATGTGCATAATCAAGATAGAATGACTGTATGAGAAAGTAGATCTGGCCTAAAACATACTTGCAATAATATTAAACTAAAAGGAAGTATACTAACTTTTAAATTTATTTTTCTTCCTACCCCCAAACTTGATTTTAAACATGTATAACATTCAATAAAGAAAATATAAGCAGGAAGAAAAACAGTTCAAAATTCTACTATCACAAACATCTACAAGTATTCATCAAGACAAAACAATATGCAATAGAAAATAAGTCTAAAGTAAAACATGCTCTAGAAAATGGAAAGAAAGGTCTAACAAGCATAACAGATATCGACATTGGAATATATATATTTATGTGTTCTCCAAAATTTTATATTATTGTAACACAAACACAAACACATATGATAAATGAGGTAAGTTCTTCCTTTAACTCATTGCATCTCACTAACTTACTTCCAATTTCTAACAGAATCACTACACAGATATATTGGGTACTTATAAATGATTTTATAGATTCTAATCCCAAAGATAAGATTATCCCCAATATATTGGCTCTCAAGCACCAACCACAGGCATCACCATATCCCAATAATTAAGCACCTCTAGTCGTTATAAGGATAGTGTAAAGTCATCCACATATTACTCATCAAATAGGTTAGCTACTCCTATTAAATGAAAACAAATTCAGAGAAAAGAAGTAACAAAATTAAGATGGAATTGTCATTATTAAAGTTCATGATGTCTCTTATAAAACTCATGTCAGGGTGAGACTAGAGTCGTAGTGGACTCGTCAATCCAACTACTACAAGAGAATATATATGTCTAGCCATAATAAGAAGTTAAGGAATCACCTCCCTCATGACACATAAAAATCAAATCAAACCACTAAAAATCCAAACATCCACCAATCATCAATCAAACTGATCAATCCACAATAACGAAAACGCAATACAACACTAACAATAATAACTCTTAAACACACTAAATCAAACAACACTAATAACTATGGGTTGTCTCCCATAAAGCGCTTTGTTTAATGTCGCCAGCCTGAAAAATGATTCCACCTGGATCAAATATTCATTTAAGAAATCCTTGATTAATCACCCAATCTTTTCCAGATCCATGGATTCCTACAAAGTCCTCAAATTAAAAATTTTATTTCAGCTCTTCTTTTTCAATTTGATTCATATCATTGTTCCTCATATTTATTTCTAGATCAAATATTCTTCTAGTGATTTTCTCAATTTTCACATTAGCATCTTCCTTAAATTTTATAAGAAATGGATTTTTATATGATACTTCATGATCTCCTAAATTTTGGATCATATTCTCTCTAGCTAATTCAAATTTTGGATCAAATTCTTCACGTTTACTCTTTTATTCAAGGTTGTCTTTCAATTCTTCCCCTTGGTGCTGAGTATATGGTATTTCTATATTTATCTTAGTTGAGGAAATAGGTTTTGCTAATTCCATATGAATTTTTTTCATTGGTCTTTCAATCTCTTTATCCTCATCTCTCAACTCAAAGTTCTTTTGAAACATATCCTCGAATTATCTTCTAAATATTAGTTTGATGATTTTAAATTGCTCATGATTCATCTCCTTAGGGTTTATCTCAAGGTCACTAGGTAAATTATCTCAGAGGTAACTGTTAATTGCATTAATAATCTGCCCCAATTGGTTTTGTATATTCCTTATTGCGACCTCTTGATTTTTTATCTCACTCTTCATTTCAATCACAACCTCTTTTGACATTAATTCATTCTCCTCATCCTGTTGGTTGGAGTTAAATTAAGGAGTATTATTAATGGAGTTAGTAATCTGCCTCAGTTAGTTTTTCATATTCCTTATTGCGGTGCCTTGACACTCCAGCTCACTCTTCATTTAAATAACAACCTCTTCTAATAAATCCTTCTCCTCATTTTAGGGCTATGAGGAAAAGAAAGTTCATCATTAAAATCACTCTGACTATTTCAATTACATGTCTGATTAAATTTATTATCTTCCCAAAATTGGTTTTCTCCTCCAAAAATATTATTTTATTAAAATTCAAATGATTTTCCCAACCTGGATTGTAGTAATCAGAATAAGAATTATGTATATCATGGCTAGTTTCAATCCATTGTTCAAGTAAATTTTCCTCAATAATTGGGGTTCCTTGAGGATATCTTTTTATGTATTGATCTTACTTCCCCTAAATGTCTGCAACCTGAGAAATTAAAATTGTAAGCATATCTTCTTGAAAATTTGCCACTCTTAGGGAGCTATTAGTATTAAAATCCAAATCTGAATATTCATTATATCTTTGATCCGCCATTTCTACATTAAATTCATGGAGTCATTTCAGATCTTTTTCAAAAGTTCTCTCCAATTATGACTTGTAAAATTCAAGGTCTGCAGCTCCTGAACTATGCATACAAATATAAATACTTAATTAATATGAAAGATATCAAAAATATTTTTGGTATTTTGGATTTTCTATAAAATAAATACACAATTATTAAACACATTATATAATAATACTATAAATTCCAAATTTAAGTCTTACAGGTTTAACTAAAAGTCTCTTAAATTTCTTACTTAAGCTTCCCCGGTAACGACGCCAAAAACTTGATGCGCCCCTGGTGCGTGTTATTTTTCTACATGTTTTATATCAATTTAAATCCCCGGGAATAGTGCCAAAAACTTAACCCATCCCAAACTTACACAATTATTTAGCTTCCAAAAATATGGCCAAAATCTTGACCCAATTTTATATTAAGCATTTAAGATGCAAAATCAAAATGTTTTATAAAATATATAAAATAGTTCATCTACACAAGTGCACGTATCACTTCAAGTAATATTGGGCATTTTTTAAAAACCTTAGTATCGATTCCACAGAGAAACGCAGTAAGAAATCTCTCAGGCTAATTCTAGTATACTACTATTAAGTCTTACTTTGGAAGATAGAAATTATTATGATAATAACATAAATCACAATATTCAGGCTATAAAAATTAAAGTAAGAAAGACAAGTTAAAATGAGTTTAATGAATGCTAAGAGAAATGTAACTAAAAGAACTAAGTTTACTAAACTAATTTCTAAACTTTAAAGTTAAATTTAATAAGACTATACAAAGTTTTGTGATGAAGAGTTCAAATTTAAGAAAACATCATTCCCCTTTACAATGAGTACATGGTTAGTGAAGTAATTAAAATCATTTTAAAATTATATATAAAATTGTATTGTGCCAAATAAGAGCAATCCTATTCATTACCCTCTTTCAAGTGTATAAAGAACATTGACTAATCTAGAGTTTGGTCCCTAATTCACTAGTTAGGTTGGGAGGATACCAGCTACCACTCTAGAGCTCTCACCACTCCCTCGCTTGAGGGCTAACAATCTCGCATTAGTTTCCAATCAACTAGACAAAATTGGGGATTTTAATCTGTCACCTTAAAATCGCCAATTTTGCATCCAACAAAGTATATTTCCTTATTTATTTGCACTCAACCCCATGGATGACATCTCTCCCATGAAATCGAATGTGACTCTCACCATGTTGTAGAAATCATAGCTCATTCGGATCATATGTTTCTGAACACATTTTAACATTTCAATTGGACAGATTGAAAAGTAAATGAAGACTAGAGTTTGAATAATCACAAATTATTGACATTTAAAACCGTATAAAACAAAATTAATTCTTCATAAAACCATATATCAAAGTAGGGAGAAGAATAAAGAATACTGCTCAGAATTCATGAGAAGGATACCACAAAATATGAATTTCATATATAAAAACAAGTTTACAAAATAAAGAAAGAAAAAAACACAATTTATCTCACACTCCTTCCCAAGAAAATCACTAGAAGTTCTTTTTAAGCACTTTCTCTCTTTACAATCACACTCAATTTTCTCCTAAAAATATAATGAAGAAGAAATACATCACCTTCCCTCTCCTTTTACAACTCTAGAAGAAAATCCTCTCTTCTCCAGAGCATTTCTCTCACTCTCACTCCACACTCATGCCCTAGACTCATCTCCTTTTTAATAAGGGGCTGCCTCCTTTTAAAAAGAATTCAAAATCCTCTCTTCTCAAAATTCCCTCGATATTATTGAAATGATACAGACATTTGTGTGAGGTTCTCCAAAATTGGTTGTTTTGCATCATTTGGATGATAACAAGCTTAAGTTCAAATGTCTTAGCTTCTATGGTAGGGGTTTGAATATTTATGTGAATTTCATCTATCCAAGTATTAACGTAATCCCTTAACGATCTATGCGCATTATGATGATCTTTAAACGATTCCTGGGTATCTGAATTAATTTGTTGATTGTTCGCCATTTCTTATACAAGTTCATGAAGTATTTTATGTTTTATAATCCTCTGAATTGTTCTCTTATTTCTGAATCTTAGTTTTCAAGTTTTGTAGGTCCTGAACTACATATTCACTGACTAAAGACTCAACTAGTAGGTTTAACACAAACACATTAAGCAAACACACAAAAATATTTTTAGAATTTCTCTTTTTTTTTTTAAAAAGTAATTACACTCAAGACTAACATTACAAATTTCCAAGTCTAGCTCTAAATAGTTCAAGTAAAATTCTTCTAAGTTAACAATACCATTGCTCCCAGACAACGATGCCAAAAACTTAATACGCCCTATTTCCATGTACTCTCACACTTTGTGCCTCACATAAATGTGCGTGTCAGTTCAATAATATTGAATTTTGATTTTGGAACATTGATTCCATAGGGATTGAAGGAATTAGACTTAATAGAAGTTCAAGCCTATTAGTTTTAGTTCCTAACTTGGAAGTGAAATGAGGTAAAGGTTCTACAAACTAATACAAAATTGCAATCTAGTTTATATGCTAACTCCTACCAAAATCTTACTTATCCAAATTAGACTAGTGATTCTCAAGTTCTTAAGCCACCTTCCCTTGCAATGATTTATGTGGTAGTGTAGAAAATGTAAAGTGTCGATTGTGAATGTGGCTAGTGACTAATAAGAACAACTCTCTTCTTTACCCTCTGCCGAGTGCATAAAGAAGTTTGATTAAATTAGTTTTAATTACCTAAACCCCAAATTGAACCCATCAAAGACGATATCCATAACATTTGCACCTCCCTACAAAGCACTTGCACCTTACCCTATAGATCAATGTGAATAAACTAGTTGTTCTATTATAGATCTCTCGAGCCATTATGGATCACAACACATTTTAACGAATCACTTAACCAGAATGAAAATAAATGAAATTTAGAAGGTTATTTAGCACATTCAACCTTTAAAAACCAATTTTAGAAACACTTTGCACTACTTCACAACCTACTTAACCATTACAAGGAAAAGTAAAAGAGATCTACTCAGAAAACATGAAGAACACACCACAAAGCATCATTTGAAATAAAAAAAATCCACTAAGCAATTGTGTTTACAAAAACACAATAAGAGAAATACACAGTAATTAGTTTTTTATCTCCTTTACAAAGCACTAAGAATGCTCCTCCAAGGATTTCCTGATTTTTTGCTACTTTCCTGAATACTCTCCGCACAATACAACTTAAATTCATCACAAAATGATTAATGAATCTTATCCTATTCTTTCCTACCACAAACCTTGCCTTCTCTTCACTAGATTGCCTTTATATTCATTACAGAGCTCTTTTATCAAGTTGAATAGCTCCTCAAATCATGGATTTGAACTGCTGAAAACTGCTTAGACTGTTTCTTGTGCCTAGACGCTACAACGCTGGCGCATAGGCATCAGTCTCTCAGTTTGCATGTTTTGGTACGGGCGCCTAGGTGCCCAAAAGTCTGGTGCCATGGCGCAGGTGAAGTGGTGCTTAAGCACCAGCCTCTTAGGTTTCTAGGTCTGGGACTGGTGCCTAGGCACCCAAGAATTCTTGCGCCAAGGTGCAAGTCACTTATAGCCTCGTTAGCTCCAAGTCACCACCACTTTGCTCCATTTCTTCTCTACTTTACCACGTTTCTAATACATGTTATACCTGCAAGAAAAATATAAAAATACATTTCTTTAAAATATAATTTCATCCATAAAAATGTGCAAAATATAAATGAAATTTAGCATTCTTTTATACACATCATAGCCCTCCTGTTGACCTTAAACGAGAAGAAGTATCTAAATAGTTCAATTGACCATGCAAGCTTCTCTCGCCAACACAAAAGAACAAAAGTCTTGATTGTGGCTATGGAGTTTGACTTCACTTGCATTGGAATAACCCCATAGGGGTAATCAAAGGATATATTTAAACTGGTCTCGATAGAAGAGTAGTTCTTTTCCCAATAGATTCTTGACTCGAACTACTCTCAAACAACTTTCAAAGACCTTTGTTCTCGTCAATAAAATACCTTTGCTACAACTCCTTCACTTTGTTTTCTATTAGTGACAATGGGTCAGTGCCTTTCACAGAGCCGAAAAAAACAGGCGAGGGTTGGGGAGCCATCTCGCGAGACAAGAGAGAAATAAGCCAAAAGAGGAGAAGAGAAAACTGAAGAAAAATGAAAGAATGAAAAGTGTGTGAACTGAAAAGAAGTGCCCCCTTCTCCTATTTATAAGGCGGGCACATCAAATGAAGCATCACATAATGATAAGTATCACACCAAACAACTTTTCAAAATTTATTAAAATCTCATTTTATTGCGCATAAAATTATTACAGGCTTTGAACAGTGTTTTATAAAGGAGTCCTCCAAGACCTTGGAGGTGACGTGCCTCAACATCCGGAGAATCATCTCTTCACCAAACCTAATATGATCCACCTGATCAACTTACCAGTTGAACTTCACTAGGACATACATCTCATGGAGTACCTCTAGCTTGTGTAACACGTCATTTATCCCGCCTCAGAGAGAGACGAGCTCCGTCCGCAGAATTGCTACTTCAGCATCTAGGTGAGCAGACAACTCCTGCACAGCCAATGAGTCACCTGAAAGGGTCGACCAACCCTGCTAATGCTCTTGTCTTGCTCGCCTGTTGCTCTATGTTCTCAGAGGATTGCACTAGCCGTGATGGTCCCCTGGCCAGAGTTCTATCACGAATGATGGATTAGATGATGACAGCGGTGGCAACCCCACATCTCCAACCTACATAACGATCACTGCGGTAGGGCATACTCCACAACATTCTTTGACAACTCGTGTTACTGGCATTCCTCCAACATGACCAATTCATCCATAAATTTATCAATGGAGGAGACAATGTTAAATGCCCCCTCTTTCTCCGACGCTAAGGCACCCTCACTTTCTTGGGGCAACGACTACGGGAGGATCGTGACAACCGATTCCCCCTAGCTCCTTACCACTCGCCTCAGTCAAAAGGAGTTGCTGTCCCTCAACATGCATGTCCGAACCAGGCTCCAAGGCCCCTTGATGAGGCATATTCTATGAATGACCTTCCAAATTGTCAAATGAGTCGACTATGTCGACCAAGTCAGATTCGAACCTTGCTCATTTTTCCTTCGTCACCATTTCCGCCTTCTCTATAGAAGAAGGAATCTGAAACCCCACAATTGCAAGCCTTTCAGGATTGTCAGCCACAATGCACCTCAGTTATAAAAAGAGAATCTGGTGACAAATAATATAACGCTCAATTCATGTCAATTTAAAGAACACACGGGGCACAAAATCTTTAGAGAAGTCATGCTTTCAAGCAATTCACAATTTTATTGCTAACGATTGTTTAAAAATCACTATTAAGGAGCAACAAAACTCAGGAAACGAATATGTATACACCAAAAATACCAGCACAAATCTCAAGAGAACGAATGACCGAGATGAAAGAGTATCCTCTCGAGGTAAGCAATCAACTGACAATTTAAGGCCGAACTTGAAGCCACGTCTCCAATACCCGCCAAATGTGAGGCGTAAATCATCCTGACAGTGAGTCTTATCAGATTCCTCAAATAAGCTATGACAAGATTCACCTAAGACCTTGCAAAATTGGGAGATCCGACTAAGGTGATGAACCAACCAGGCATGCGGGACACGAGCCCTGTAAGATTCGAGCTGAATGCAAAATGAGCTACGACTCACTCAACGAAAAAAACTATCCAATCATGTTCGACCGACCAACCCCCCATCTGGATTGAATGATAACAACGCAATCGACCGCTCTGGTCGACCGTGTCAAAAGATACCAAGCAAGATTGCCATACGACCAAACTCTTTGACCAATCAATGTGTACTTCAGATGATACAGATGCCACTCGATCGATCGCCTCAGTTGGCTAACTTCAAGTAAGCCGACCGACCAATTACTGCCAATATTTAAATTCAAATTGTAATGCAAATATGACATAAAATCTATATAATCAATAAAAGGCTTAATGACATTAATAACAATTTTCATAATCGTTTCCTCATTTCTGTTATTGTACAAAACACCTCTCTATAAGTATAAGACAAAAGGGCGAAAAAATGGACCTCTCCCTCGATTCTCCCGACAAAAATTTCAGACTTGTTATACTCTCTTCTTTCTCTCATTCACTTGGCTAAAACTTTCGGAGTGTGATTCACAAATGACAAATTAGGATTCAACACTTACATATGCGTGAAAATATATATTTATTTTTTAAAAGTTAAATTAATAAATTTTTTTATGTGATATGAAAAAGCTGGTATTCATTTAAAAATAAAAATTTGAATGTTAGATATATAAATACATAAGAATTGGGTGGTATGTGTGAAAATATAAGTTTTATTATATTGTGTTCATACCAGTTGTGTGGTGGACAATCTTCATACATCATGTAACTGAACTAAAACCTCACAGGATCACGTCACGCAAACATCNACTTATTCTCTCTCTTCCCGAAACCCTCGCAGACATCGCTCCGCTTCTACGGGTTTCGCTTCGCCTCTCCCGACGAAAACGCTCGCCTTTGTGCAGACACCATCTCCCGGTTTCTCCCAATATCAAATCCAGGTTAAGTCCTGCTCTAAATCCGTTACCAGACAACCCCTCGAGTCTTTCAAGCAATGCCATGGAAAATCGTTCATGTTCCCGAAAAGCCTCCGAGTTCTTCTGAACTGTCGACGGGTATTTATTACTTTTGCATCTTCCAAATCAATCTTGTTACTTGTTTTTTTCTAATTTTTATTTGAAAAGTCTTATTTTTGTTTTTGTGAAGTTGATGTGCTTGCATCTGTTATTGAGCCGAAGCTCGCAAACACTTTGGTGAGGTTGTAGTTACATCTTCTCTTTTTTATTGTTATTTTTTGTAACTTGGGCTCTATTTGGTTATTTGAGGACAAACTCTCAAACCTTCTCAAATTTCTCTTCAACGTAAAAACTTGATTTTCACACCGTAAATGATTGAAAATGAAATCGTTATTTCTTAAGACATGTTTTCTATTTAATATGAACCAAACGAGCTCATGAGAATAAGATTCAGCTTTGCTTGTTTGATCTTAGTTCACTAATTTAATTCTTCGGGCCAAACAATAATTAATGCATTTTTGTTATTTAATTTGTTAATTAGGCAGCTGAATCAAATATGTCCTCTTGAGAATCTCCGTCATGTGAAAAGGGTGCGGAGGAGATCAGTTGAAGGTGAGCATCCTCTATTCGAAATTTAAATTGCTCAGCATGTGATCTTATTCAGTATTTGGTTGTTAGAGTGGGTCTAAGAAGATGAAATAAAGTTGATTTGTAGTCTTCTATCTAGTGCTGAACTTGCTGGTTGGTGTTGTAAGTTCCATCTTTAAAGGAATCATAACCATCCATGAACCAGTATTTGCTCATACCTAGTTATTTATGGGTTTGGTGATTGATGAAGTTTTGAGGCTGTAGTAATTGTAGTCTGAATTGGCAGGAAAAGTGGAATTATCAGTGATTTTATGCATTCACCATGAACATGTAAATCTTGGTATGAAAATGCCAAATGATGTTCTTCAGCTTGCAAGTACTTATCAGCTGAGTCCATACAAGGCAAAAGTGAGTCATTCTTTAAAATCTTTTGCATGCTATTTTAAGTACTAGTTAAAAGTTGTTTTTTTGAGTTTTTTTTGCAATTTAAGTGTTATATGTGTGAATACTCTTGAGGTGATCACTGACTGGCTGTTGTCTTTTAGCCCTTTATTAGATCTTTTGTCAGCCATATTATCCAATTTGGGGCAATGAGAGTATAATTGATGGGCTATTTCATAAATGCGTTGATATAGAATTTTAGTGTGTTTGTGCAAGCATTTGCAACGTGGGTGGGGTATTGGGATAATGGGAGTTCAGAACAAAAAAAATAGGCGAAATTGCTTAACAAATCTAAATATTTATGCCTATTTGACATTAGACTTGTATTTCACTAATGCTATATGGCATTTTTAGTATTGATCTTCTAATCCTGCTGCATCATATACCATTTTATATTGACGATTGTAGGCAGTTCTACCTTTCTATAAATATTTTCTCTTTACTAAGTGTATCAAACTTAACTGTGCTGAGTATTTAACCATAGATGTTTGATAAATTTGTCAATTTTGTTATTTGATTTTTTTATCATTTGTACTACAATATTCATATTACTGCTGTGATTTGTGCGTCCTCCCCTCATACTAGCGTTTGTGGGTATATTCTTCTATTATGTGCTAGATAAGCAAGACTTTAATATGTTTTGGATTGAATAGGTGACATAGAAATCACTGTCTACAAAATTAGGGACAAAAAGGAAAATTTTGAAATGATGGTGCACAGTTGTAAACAATATCATGTTGTTGGTTCGTGGGAGACATGCATAATGGAGAAGGTGATGTGTGTAGCAGTAGGATTTTTCAACAAGTATAAATTACGGGCAAATTAATTGTTATAGCTTAGGAGGCTTTTGGTAGTATATGTCCAATTCACATTTTAATTCAATATTTGAGAAACACGTACAACTTTCTTTAAGGATTTTTTCTGAAGATAATATTGAAAAAATGTTACCCTTATATTCCATTTTATGTTTTAAGCTCCATTCTCTACTTTTATTGTTATGTGTAACATGCATAACTTCATTCTAAATATAAAAAAATAACTTTGTATGTTATGTATTTGATTGCAAGGGGTTGATCAACTGCAATTTTTGGTATGTGATCAATTATTTGTAAAATTTAATTGTATGAGATAAATATACTTTGCAACACATCTATTAGAATATTAAAATAATAACAACTATGCCTAGCCGTTATTAATATGCATATTTTCTTTTATTTACTGTTTTTTTGCTTTACTATTTCCCTTTATTATACTTTTATTTCTTTCTTATTTTCCTTTATTTTATTTTTATTTCTTTCTTTATGAGTGCTCATTCTAATTGGGTTTATATACCCCTCTTTCTATCAATAAGATATGCTGCTCTAATCCAATATTTCATCATAGTATCAGAGTCGAGATCTAACTCTATATCCCAACCACCACTGGCCTTCCCTGTTGGGTCCCCTACAGGAACTCCTAGCCGCCTGTCCTTCTAGCTGAAGCCTGCGACCGCTAGCCCTCCCATGCTGTCTCATACAGCCGTCGACCTCCTCCTTGTAGAGGTAGATTCTCCTGCCAGTCGTCGCTTGAGGTCCTCCTTGCTGTTTTTCCTCTGGCAGTTAGTCTCTTCTGCAATTGTTCGGATTACGTTTTTTTTCCGACAACGGGTGACCTGCAAGCTGAAATCGATGATTTCTTGGAATCCCAACCAAATTTCTTTTGGCTTAGTCAGAATCACGACGGACTCCTCCAACACTAAGCCATCCTCAGAAATTGTTCTTGATTCTACCAGAGGTTCAACTCCAATCTCTGTTCTCGTGCAGACTGGAGGACCAAAAATTAATATGAACTTCTTGATCATAACTCACAAATTGAATGACATTAACTTTCTCCAATGGTCTCGAGCGGTGTCCTTATTCATCAAATAACGCGGGAAATTCAATCACCTTACAGGCATGATCCGTTAATCTCCAAATACTGACCTGACATATGGAGCTTGGGAAATAGAGAACTCCATGGTCATGTCGTGACTGATCAACGCCATGGAATCGTCGTTGACTGTTCATATATGTTTCTCTCTTCTACTAGTGCTCTCTGGACGACAGTCCGTGATTCTTACTTGGATGTTGGAACCTCCAGTCAACTCTATGAAGTGTCTAAGAAGATCCGAGGGACAACACAAAGATCAATGATCATGACCCAGTACTATAATGACCTGGTGACACTGTGGATGGAATGCGACCTGTACTACGACTACACTTGGGACACTCCAGCTGACCTTTCTCTCTTCCAAAAAATTGTAGAAAAGGATTGCATGCTCCAATTCCTGGCAGATCTCAACAAAGACCTCGATGAAGTTCTGGACCATATTCTTGGTCGGGATCTTCCTTCTGCTTGTGCCGCCTTCACCGAGATCCACCTCAAAAAGAGCTGGAGACTTGCCATGCTTGACACTTCTACCCCTTCAATCGAATCGTCCGCCTTGGTCTCTAATAGTGCTCAACCCTCTTGGGCAACTCACCTCACTTGTGATTACTGTCACAAACCCAACCACACTCGTGATTAGGGGTGTAAACGAGCCGAACACGAGCGACGTTTATATTTCAAGCTCAAAAAGTGTGTTCGTGTTCGACTCGTTTGCTTAGCGAGCCGAACACGAGCTG
>JXCR01144609.1:66269-99856 GCA_002079205.1 Phalaenopsis hybrid cultivar
ATATATATATATATATAATTGATTAGTAGTATTTCGAGTCAAAACGACCGAACACGAACGGACAAATATTTGTTCGTGTTCGGCTTGTTAACTTAGCGAACGAGCCGAACACGAGCTTCTTAATGAGCCGAACACGAGCTGTTCGCGAACAACGAGATAATTATGGGAAGCTCCAGGGAAAACCGACATACAAATTCTATGCCAAATCCTCTGCTGCCAAGGGTCTTACTACGACATTAGAGTCTACCACGGTTCAACCGGCTCCTACCCAGAACATTCTAGAATCCTCTGACTCTCTAAAAAGGCAGATGGAGCACTTAGTCAAGCTACTTGGATCCAATCAATTATCTGCTGGCTCGTCGACCTCATACGCTGTCAAGGTACTATCTCTAGGGTACTCGCGTCCTTTTCCTCCTCTAGTACATAAATCATTGTTTCAGGTGTCACAGATCATATAAGTGGGTGCTTGCAAGCTTTATCGACATATTATCCATGTTCTGAAAAAGATACGGTCATAATTGCGGATGACTCCTATAATTTTTTTGCTAGTAAAGAGTGTTGTTCTAATGATCAGTCTAATTTTGGAGTTTGTGTTATATGTTTCACTGTTGAAGTGTAACATTTTATTTGTCAGTAAGTTAACACATGACATTGATTGCATTGTTTTTTTTTCTCCTAATGTTTGTGTTTTTCATAATGGTTGTTCGGGGATGATGAATAGAATGCTAATTGGGTAGTTGGACTTTACTACTTCACAGAGAAAAAAACATGGAGAACGAGGACATATCACTCAGTAGTTGTGGCTTTTCTCAAGTCACTGAATGTCCTATTATATTATTGCATTGTCATTTGTCTCATTCTAATTTTCAATATTTAAAATATTTTTATTCATTAATGTTTTCTAATATAAGTCTTTCTATTTTCAAGTGTGAGACATGCCAATTAGCCAAACATCATCGACTTCATTTTTCACCCCATACTTCCACACCTTTCACTCTTTTTTCACTCATCCACAGTGACGTATGGAGACTGTCTCGCATTGCCAGCTACACGAATGAACAGTGGTTCTTAGTTTGATATATGACCACACTTGAAGGAAGTGGGTCTATATTTTAAAAGATAAATTGAAAGTTGCTGATAATTTCCAAAACTTCTATACTTTTATTTTGATCCAATTCAAAACTACAATTCAGGTCCTTCGGATTAACAATGATTATGTGTTTTTTATCTCTATTTTAAGTGAATTCTTGATAAGAGCATTCTCTGCTATAGCTCGTATATGGATACTGACACGCCAAAATTTATCGCGAAGTAAGTTGGCCGCACAACACAAAAGTATACGTGTCAAATAATATGCAGTTTAAGAGTTTACGTATTGATTGCATGAGAAAATGTTTAATAATTATTCTTGCAGAAAATCTCTAGTTTGCTAATCTTGTGAACTTAGCTTGACTTGATCTCAAAAGTTGTTCAAAGCTTAAAATTCTAATAGAAAACAAATTGGATTGCAAACAATAGAAAATAGAAATCTGAGTAAAATCCCAGATGTTCTTCAAGTGTGATGATGCTCGTGTCTTTGTGATTCGGGTATCGTGGCGGTTCGTGGTATCTTGTAATGTTTTTCGACATAATAATTGTCAACTGGGGACAAATTTTCTCTTATGCTTATGTCTAGGTCAAAGGAGGAATTAGAAACCCATAAGGTTAAATTTTGGTTAACCTTATGACGTTTACAAAGATGTTTTCAATTATTCATAGAAGTTGCAGAATTTTACTGGAATATGTCTATTCTCTCAGGATTGCACGATTAACCTTTTCGTTCCCCTATGCAACGGTTAGAAGTCATAAATTCACAAAAAATTTCAACATAATAATTGGCCAGATTAGGAGTAAATGAAATTCAGAAGGTTAACCAATAACATAAGTCCATAAAAACATAATAATGTTGTAAGAAAAACATCTCGTAAGTCATGATAAACCACGATCTCAACCCCTACATCACAGAAACACGAAAAGAAGTTTTGCTACGCATTGCCGAGAAAGCCATAGACACGAAAATTATATAGTTCTTCATTGCAAGGAAAAAAGAAATATTAAACTTAGAATAAAAACTTGTTTTCTCTAAAAGAGTAGGATATCTCATACAAAGCTCTCTCAAGAAATTACAAGAATAAGATGTGGAAAAATCAGGCCCTAAAGGTTTCAATCCAAAGAGAGGAAGAAAACCTAAAGGGATGGCTCTCTCTAATCAAATCTTTTCTCTCACCCTCCACCTGCCCAAGGTGCCCTAAAACCGTTCTCATGAGCATGTATATAGGTAGGGCTCGACAAAGGCAAGAAATATCTTGCTAAAATAATTTTAGCGAGTTTGGTATTGGTGCGCCTCGAATCCGGCGTGGGTGCACTGTAACGACGACATAGGGGCGCTGTATTGGTATATGCTGCGCTTGGGCGCGGTTAGCTAGGCGCACGTGTTGTACGATAGCGCGGGTGCGATCTGTTTATGGCACATGTGCGCTGGGTTAATGCGAGTGCGCCATAAGTGTAACATGTGTGTGCTAGTCTGAAACATCGACTTTTATGTTGGTTTCCATTTTTTTTTTCCTCCAAAACCACGTCCAACTTGTGTCCTGCACACCTAAGACAAAAATACATTTCTCAATCATAATATCAATACAAAAAGATGTAAAACATGAGAAAACATGCTTGGAAAATATCACAGATTCAGCTTATATCAAATCCTCCAAATTTGTTCATTACTTTCCCTCAAATAATTTTTCTACTAAACTCAAACTTGAAAAGTATTAATGTCTTTGCCTTTGTTAGCATAAGTACGAGTTTTTAAGGCCCGACATGCCCTATCTTGGGTAATAAATTCAACTTTCCTTGAATTATTCTCT
The DNA here is from genome assembly GCA_002079205.1 of Phalaenopsis hybrid cultivar. NCBI lineage: Eukaryota > Viridiplantae > Streptophyta > Magnoliopsida > Asparagales > Orchidaceae > Phalaenopsis > Phalaenopsis hybrid cultivar. Next base: position 69,170 of record JXCR01144609.1, read on the forward strand.
TCCTGACAAAATTCTTCATATGCACTTGGTTCGGTATGGCTATAATCCTTTTTATATCCCTACCAATTCCTCTGATCTCTAGCTTCCATTCAGGCAGTAGGTAAACCTTACTTCTATCTAAATTTATGGGATCTTAGAATTTCATTAAGGTAGAGATTAAACCTTCTATATTATGATGACTGCTAGAAAATTTTAAGGGAGTTTTCTCCTTTACTTAACCTCAAGCTTCTTCTCCCATTGATTGTTTTTTTTTTCTTCATTTTTTTAATATTTTAGACAAGAAAAGTTTTTTGGAGAATTACTGTGCCTGGTTAAGCGGAGATTTTCACGAATTCAATTTTTCTAGTGCTTTTTAAGTTTAGAAGTTCAAACTATCACTTAATTAAAACTCATGCGATCATATAAACCTTGAAGTCAAGTTCTTTTTATTAGATGTATCAATACTCAAGACTCCAAAAATTGTGACTTATTAATCCATTTTAAAGCCATACCTTTTCAAATATTGTAAAGATTTAATGTAGGAAGATAAATAATTAACTTCTAGTTCAAGCCTATTGTCAAGCACGTTAATTCCAAACCTGGCTATGCTCTATCTTGCTTTAACACATCTTTCCTTCTGCTCCCAACTAGCAAAGATACATAAGTTTGTCAAATCAAATTTGAGTAAAGGAATAAACTTACTTGCAGGCATTGCATGTCTCTTCATACCTCCCCCAAACTTGTTGTAAATCAAGCTCTTTTCAGAAAGCAATATGCAGGAAGCATTGTCTTTGGTAGCTATGATTACAAATACCTTGACCTAGATGATGGGGGCGATGAAAACTAACTCATGATTTCAGATCTTTGCATAATGGAAATGATATAGTTGTTGTAGATAAATATTTAAAGTTATTTTAAGATCTGCGTCCACATTTATTCATGGAAACTAAAGATCTAATGAAGCGGAGAATTAGTTGATGCAAATAGAGATATATTAGATAGCATAACATGTTCAAATGAAATAAGAGTACTGTTATTTACATTTGTGGTGGATAGATAAGCTGAAAGGTGGTGGCATGAGCAATATCAAGCCACGCTAGGGGACATACCAACATGATGGTAAGCTGGGATTATTTTGTGAAGCTTTTTAGAGAGTTTTTTGTATCCTTGTTCATTTGAAGATAGATCTAGGCTATGTTCATCAAGTTTGTGTAGGGACAAAAAATAATCATACAGTATGAAATAGAGTTCACTATATTATGGAGGTATGCACCACAATTGTTAGCCATTGCAAAAGAAAAGTGCTATAGGTTTCTTTCTGGATTGAATGATTCGATCAAACATCCGTTGGTGCCATTGGAGACTGATGAATATTTAGTGATAGTGGAGTGGGCTGGATGAGTAGAAATCAAATTTCAAAATTTTTTTGAAGCGTAACGAGACACACAATAGGGAGAGTATTGATTAAGGAGAGTATGTTGATCAGCCGGAATGATTCAATGAGAAGAAACCCATGTTCAATGATTTACGTATTGTAGTCACTTGTGTCGAATATGAAAAATAACATAATGTGAATGTTTGATAGGTTCTCATACATGCTACTGATGTTGTCAGTCTGGTCACATTGCTAGATATTGCAGTTAATTTGGCCAAAAAATTTTAGAAGAACATAAATCAAGTAAAGCTCCTTCACAAAAGACTGCAATTGGGCAAAGAAGAATATACCTCCTCAAGCTCAACTAAGACAACCTGTTCGACTGAGTTTATGCCCTTACTTGTAGTGAGCCTGAAGAACCTGTTGTTGTTGATGCTGATATTAATTTGGACTGATGAGTGTTATGTTTTATTTCATGTTATAAGAGTCATTCTAGTTTATTTCTATTTCTTATGATGTGTGTTATTTTTGTTGTCTTACTTTCCCGGTTGTTTTATCCTATTTTAGTTGATGGAAGATCTTTAGTTATCTTAAACCAGAACTTTGTTTTATTGTATCCACTTTTCTTCTTAGAGATTGAGATATAGACCTTTGAATGAAAATTTATGGATTGTTAATGTGTTTCCTGCAATGATTTGCGACTTGGGGTAGATTTAAAAATTTTGAGGATGAAATTTTTATAAGGAGGAGAGATTTTAATATCTGAAAAATAAAATAAAATTTAATTTAAACATGAATTTTAAAGAGTTTGTGTTGATTCATAACAATTATTGTCTCGACGGTTTCTTCTTAAATATTGCTCAAATCAGAGGAAAAAAGTAGAAGAGCGAGCGTGAGACAGAGATGAAGAAGAAGATGGTGAGGTAGTGTGTTTCTCTTACTAGAGATATGATGCCATTTGCAGAAGTCGATGCCAAGGGCTTCGTGCATAATGGAGAAGAAAAGGGACAAAGCAAGGAGGAACATATGATTACCTGAGGAGCAAGGGCTGAAGCTAGAACAATGATGACTTAGACTGTGATCTTGTGCGTCGTTTGTGCCTTGCCTTTGAGTGGAGATTGCATAGGAAGAAGGTGACATTAGTGAGAGCATTGAACTTGCGGCTTGTACGACAAAAAATGCATTCCACATGAGAGGGAGCCGAATGGAGGAAGAGTCACTTGCGGGTGAGGAGTCTCGTGAGTGGCTTGAGTGTGTTTGATGTACCTGCGGTCAAAGGAAGAGAGGAAAGGTGGGCGAGGCTTATGTGAGTTCTGCGTGGGTTTGAACAGAAGATGTAGATATCTGAACGAGGCGGTTCTAGCGAGTATGAGTTTGAATCAAGAGCATATAAGGAAAAGGTTAGGGTTTTATTTTGTGTGATTTAAGTTTTTAGATTAATTAATTAATTGAAAATATATTAAGTGTTAACATTAAGCTTTATTAAATCAGAAAGGGGAGAAGAGCTGATATTTGGTTTGTATCGAGGAGTGTAACCTTTGTGCAATTGATGAAGAAGATACGAGAGATGTTTTGAACAAGCCTTTTTGCGGTTTAGCGAATCAAAGCATTAGCTAGGACAAAAGAAAAGTCAAAGCTGCGCTAAGATAAATTTAATTGTATTACTTTAATATATTTTTTAACAGGCTCTTTCATTTTATTTGGATTATAAGTTTTTAGTTATAGGAAATTTATATTATCACTATCTGACCGTATGCACTGGCCTTGGTTAATTTCAAGTCCAGGCCGGGTCGTGACAGATTAATGAAAAATATGCTTTTGTAGGCACTAGTTGACCGAGCTTCTTGTTAAGTGCCCAACGAGGGGTGATAATCTTTTACGATAACCGTGGAGAAACTACTATGGATGGCATCTCAGGGCTTTTCTGATTGAGCTTTACTTTGGCTGGATCTAAAGTGGGAAGCTTGTACTGAGAAGCCAAAGGCAATTCAACTGAATAAACAACTGCAAAATGCTGCAATACTAGCCCTCAAATAGCATTGAAATTTTAGCTGAATGACTTACAAATGAAGAAGTCAGAAGGAAATGCCCAACTAGCCGAAGGGTTTGCTAGTACATATGAATAAAAGTCACTGGAATAGAAGCTGTAGAGAGAGAAGGCAACATATAAGCTCATGTAATGTCTACGTTGCTTTCTTAGAGAATGTACAATCTATTTGCTGTAAAATATCATGTTTATGAGGGAATAACCATGACTGCAAATGCCATTTCAAGAATGCTAGAAAGTTGCTTCATGGTGATATGCGACTTTATACTTTCTAGAAGCACATTATATAGGTGTAAAAATGAGCATATGGTTATCATAAGTTTTGAGATTGTTTTAGTTGTTTTATTTTATAATTGTTTTTAATGCTTTATAGCTTAGTATGATGTAACATGCCTACAATGATGATTTTATTGAGAATGACATGTTTTCTAAAGCTTATGTTGGTTTTGTTTAGCCTATAATAATTAATTCTTGTTGTTTCCTTTTTGGCGCATCTAATTTTCCAGCTTTTGGCTAGCTATTCATTTGGAAGGTTACTCTGCTAGTTACTGTTGGAGTCATCGTGGATTTAGTGAAATGAAACTATTTTTTATGCTAATTTTTTATTAATAGCTGCTAATTTCTTATTTTCTTATCTGTTAATGCTAATTTTATTATTTGCAATAGTTTGTTTCCTTGTTAGTTTTGTGCTGGAGTTAAGTTTAGTGGCTACCTTCTTTTTATTACCAGTTTCCTATTGTATTTGGGAACTGTTGGGCAATTATAGAATGCAATCATTACTTTCTATTGCTTTTCAATTTTGGCACTATTGTAGGTTTCAAAAATTTTTTTTAATGGGAATAACTGTTAAAAACTTTTGTATTCGTAAATTTTGGGATTTTTTGTGAAACTAACAAAGTTGGGCCCTTTTTTTAAATAAAATATGCCCCTTGGGGTTTGTAAACTATTCTTTTGCTTATTAAAATTAAGTTTTTGTCTTAAACTTGTGTGTGTTGTTGGATATGAATTTATTTGTTTGATGCCAGCAGTGATGGCAATTTATTGGGGGAGTTTTCTCTATGCACTAACTTGAGGTCATATCTTGTACTGGGGACTTCTGTCATTATTCATTTGCGTCTATCTATTTTGTGATTGGCTTAATGTGCATGATTGAGACATGGTATATCTGCAGTATAATTTTCTTTAATGCTGTGTATAATTACATTAGATTTCTTACAAAATTTTAATTTAGACGACCTTTTAAATATTTCTGTAGTGCTTTTTGTGTGTTTTATTATTTGCACTTAATACATAAAGTTTTTGCTTTACTAAGAGTAGATGAACGACAGATTCTGTTCATTTGTGTATATTCTTTTGCATCCCATTTTAGATTTGCTTTAGGGAAAAATTAAACCCTAAAGTAACCTCAGCATATTTCTCTTTTCTAGGAAACAAACTCATGCTAAAAAGGTTAAGAAAAAAAGAAAAAACTCAATTTTCCCAGGAATACAGCGGAACATGAAGAAAGAGAAATGTAGCATCTTGTACAGCATTTTGTACATTGTACCTTACCGTTTTCCATTACCTTTTTGATGAAATTTAATAATTCTCATAACTGGATTTTGCATATAACATGATTGACAAATACTAATCATTTTTGTTTTTTATAATTAGGCAATTAGCATTATTTGTTGTAACCATCATTCTATAGTTTTACGAATTTGTTTTTCAAATGTATGTTCATCAAACAAATAAGTGCTATGATTATCATCATTAGCATTAGCTTTATCAAATATATGTTTTGATGCATCCAATTTATTCTTTTCAGTCACTTTATCTTCAATATATTTAACTCAATAACATTTTCTCTAATATAATCTCTTCTGATTTATCCTTTATGATTATTCTAGGCATCTATCCTTATTTCTTCAACTCAAATTTATTGTAATTAACATTAACCAATTTTGAAATACAGAAATTGCAAATAGATTATTTCAACAACTTATAAGAGCTGTTTGGACATGCCAAATAACGTTAATAATACTAAGATGTATAAAATTATGCAGACATTTGTAATTATATAGCAACTGATAGAATGCCTCATTTTTTGTGAATCTTGTTTACTATTTTATTCTAGAAAATCTTTGCATTCTAGTTTTGAAATTGTTGTTGATGGTATTTTAACAGTTATCTTAATTTAAAAAGGTCTGACTTTTTGTATATATTCTTGTGGAAAGATACGTTTCAATATCATGCAAGGAGATTTGATACTTTAGAGGGTACCTTAATGATCATTTTTACTGTAATGTGATTTTGTTGTTCTCTCATAGAGGCTTTTTAGTCACTGAGTTATTGTTGGTAAAATTTGTTAGGTTGCAAAATGTGCCGCATTGTCAAAGGAAGAATGGGAGGATCAATGCAAGCTCTGGCCAACATCATATCACCCATTAACCAAGTTAGTTTATCTTTTTTTTATTGTGCATTGCACATCCAATTAATTTCTAGAATGAAATTAATCTTTGTTTCCTTAATTTTGGCTTGCTAAAAATTACGTCCCTAAAATTATAGAAACTTGGTACTTGGTCCTAATATACATTAAACTTTTCAAATGGTTATGGTCTTGAAACTCAGAGCAAGATATGGTTGACTTCAAATTTTTTTAAAATGATTTTTAAGGTTTAATATCTGTTTCATCCCTATTCTTTTAATAGATATCCACTCATTAAATTGATGGTACCGTTATGGTTTTGTAGACAACTTTTTCATTGGGTTTGCTGGTTATGCATTTTAGTGAACCTTTACCTATAATAAACTCTCTTCAGTTGAATGGCTACTGAGTAGTAGAATGACCCACAACCTCCAGTTCAAAACTATTGAGAGAAATGCATTTGTCTTTTCTTTTTGGGTTGATGGGACATCACATTACTGACGCTTAATCCCTTACAATTGTCTTTAAATGTTTGATAGAGGGAGAGTTAACTCCACTTTGTTTTTAAGCATCTGCATAATCAATAGAGGGTAGATTAATAAATGGTTATATTAGAGGATTCGTAGGAGTGCCACATTTTGAAGATAAATGAAATATATGGTGGTGGTTTGGGCACGTGTAACAAGTGATAAACAATGCACCAGTTAGACAAGTCGATAAAACTTATGTCAAATGATTAGCAAAAAGAACTGCATGTGACTAAATTGATATGAATATAAGTTGCTCAAAATAATTTTCGAAGGTTAGCACCTTAGGTAGCACTCGACACAAATAGATAAGTATTAGGATTCAACAAGACTAAAGATTGAGGATGATGATGAGTGTGTGTGTGGGAGAGAGATGGTGTTAGAGAGAGGTTTCGTGTAGCTTTTAGTTTACTAATTTGTGTTTGTGAGCAATTTTTGGGGTCATCATTGATTTGAATAATTCAAGTATGATTAACTTGGTCTTTGGTACTTGTCATTTTGGGCTTTTAGATGGTTTTTAGATTGATGAATTGTGTTTTTCTGGTGGCTGGTGTGGGTTTGGGCGACCATCAAACAACACTCTATTTCTCTCTTTCTTGCTTGTGAAGTGTGTGAATTTGAGTTTGCACGTGCGTTAATTAGCTTTATGAATTGTTCTTTATGGGTGTTGGTGGTATTGTCGATTAAGATAAGTTTGCCTTGGATGCAAGCTAAACATAATTAATTATTCTTGGATGAGTTTTGTCAGAAATGCTGAAATGCTCATAATAAGGTGATTGGTTATACTTTAGTGACTCTAGCATTAGGGGAGAGGAGGGACTGATAAGATTACAAGTTATACTGGCTCATTTTTGTTTGGTTTTGTGATTAGTTGTAGAAAAGCATGTATTTTGGACTTAATCAAACTTGTTTTAGTCTAACCTCATATGTTTACCACACATGTTTGAAATATTACTAATAATATGAGTAGGTATTCTATTGACTTGAGAATAACATTGAACAGCGGAAAAAGGGAGTACGAAGGGAGGAACTTGACTGGGAACAAATGTCTTGAGAATTGAATTGGATAATGGAGAAGTTGAATTTTGGGGGTGGGGCGCACTCAATTAGGCACATTTGTATTTGACAGACTTGGAGGCTAAGATGGTGAAAATTTGGAGGAAAATACAAAAGCCAACCTGTAGTGGTGAATTGGAAACACCAAAAGAGTGGCGTTAGATATGTAAACAAGTAAAAGGGCATGTTTCTTCACTCTTATTCCTCCTAGATTCATTCCTAAACAATTCTACTTGGTGTCTTCTTGATATCTCCTATTTATCTTAACTTCACCAAACTAATTTTTCTCCACAAGCTGGAATAATAAATGTCTTGGTTTAATACATATACTCTTGGTTTACTCTGTAGATCCGAAGGAATACACACACACACTCTACATAACTTTGATTGGTTTAAGAAGAATGTTTTTCTCTCTTATGATTTTCGTGAGAGGAAGAAGAGAAAGGGAAAAGATGCAGGAAGTTAGCTCAAAGTTAGTGCACACACAGTTGTGTTATTCTTAGTGAATGTTTATATTAGCATATTAATTATTAGCTCTATTGCATCATAGTGGTGATGATAGCAATTAGTTTGCATGATCGTAGTGGCAGAGATGTTTTTTATTTTAATTTTTTAACTCTTGTATTAATATGCCATGCTTTGAACACAACACCTTGCCTTTGGAAACAAGCCACATAACTGTAAGGCCAAGTGGCTGCACTTAGCAGTGTAGATGGTTGTCGGTCTATTAAAGGGTATTTTTAGGCTAGTATTAATTTTTGTTGATTTGACCCAAATGCCCTTGTGACACTATGAATCCATCAAATAAGATTTTAACAAAAATATAACTACGCTTTTCGGTGAATTCCGTTGTGATGAATATGTCTTGATAATTATTATGAGTGCTTAAATATGGGCTTCCGTTGAAATTCATTATGATGAAAATGACTTGATAATTTTAGAGCTAGTATTAATTTTTATTGATTTGGCCCAAATGCATCCTTGAATTGTCTTTTATCATTTCTCAATATGTATTTTCTCTTCTCTATCACCCCCCCTAATTTTTGGAGTTACCGACAATCCTAGAAACTAGGAAGAGGGGGGAGAAGAAGAGTCACGGTAAAATGAGAACCTTAGCACATTTCATTCTATTTTTCAATTTCTCCAAATGGAGCTATTTATAGAATGCAAGACTACAAATCATTAACTAATTAATGGACTGTGCTTATTAATCTACTACAAAATTTAATCAAATACTGTAATAATAATAAACTTGTGTTATCAAAGCGTTTTATTTTTCTTTCTAAGTGCAGAGCGAAGCAACACTTTTGTTAACTAAAATATTAATAGTTTATACAAAATTATTAATGTATAAGTGCATTCATTAATAATTTTAAAATATAAAATATGACTTAAAAGTTGATATATTAGAAAAAAATGTGGTACGAAGCATAACTTGTACGAAAATATTAAAATTGTAAATAATTTCTAATAGTTTGCTACAATAATAAAATACTTAAAAATTGCAAAGAAACATGCAAATTTACTTTAGCGCTTCGAAGCGTGCCTAAGCGAAGTAAAGTGGGCTTCACGTGATTCACTTCATTTTGCTTGTGAAGGCTGTTTTTAAAAACATTGTAATCAACAATTTGAGGATGCCATCAATTCCACAAAATAGAAAGAGGGGGAGAAGAGAAAATGCTTTAAAGGGACAAGCTTATCATATTTTCATTCTATTTTCTAATGTCTCCAATTGGGGCTATTTATAGAAAACAAGACTATTAATCAGTACTGACTAACTAATTAACTATGTTTATTAATATAATTTAAGAACCAATCAGTACTGTAAAACGACTTTGCCCTGAAGGTCGAGTAAGTAATAGAAAGAACGGGAAGGTACGACATATATTTCCTGATTGTGTGGAGAGCTTTAAAAATTTCTTGAGCATAAGAAGGACAATGACAGATGTTTCAAGCTTGAGATATCAAAAAGCTCCATAAAGTTTTTTCAGAAACCCTTTTTTAGCAGCAACAACTGTCATCAAATACTATTGTCAGACATTATTTATCTCTTTTTCTTAAACGTCCCTCCAAGCAGCTTGTGTTGTGCATTCCTCTTTTTGAATGATTAATAATGGGAAGTTGCACATATCGAGACAAATTTGAGAGGTCCACGAATTATTACGTAAGTGTAGCAGCGCGACTTGATGAAATTGAGTATAAGTAGATTTGAGTTGATAGAATGGTTCCAAGGCAAGCGAACATACTCGCCAAATTCTCCTCAGTTATCATTGCATCAAGTTCCCCAAAGTATAGAGAGATCTTATTTGGTGAGGCCACTGCTGACATTGATGGAGTTTCGAGCACCACGGATTGTGTTGCTTCCATCTCTTTTTCTTTGATGGGGAGCTAAAGCCTCTTTCTTGTGGGTTTTATGGATGAGGCAGAAATCCCGGGGATAGAATATGGTTGCGGGATGGAGATTTTCTCAACGAGAGCATCAATTGATACAAACTCGTTTATTGAATCTTGATAATTGGCAATTCGAGAGTGCTGACAACTCTAAAAATTAGAAAAAAAGGAGATAAAAAGAAACACAATAAAGGGAGAAACTTGCCACATTTTCATTCTATTTTCCAATATCTTCAAATAGAATTATTTATAGAATACACGCCTACTAATTATTATTAGCTAACTAATTAACTATATTTATTTATCCATTTCAAGAACTAATCAATATTGCTTCCTATCAATTTTCCCTTTCAAACAAAAAATTTCACGTGACTTGGTTTTTGCAAAGTGATATCGAGTGCAGTTGTAAGAATTAATACCTTCCTTTGTTGTGGAGAATAAAATAATCTTTCCAGAAGAAAAGGATTCTGAGGATCAGTCGAAACCTAGACAAGGAAGAAATAAACTCTTTCTTTAAGGACCGGATCCCCTAGATCCTCGACACTCTTGTATTGAAAGATTCAAATGGATTTTTGAATAGGTCCTTATGTTAATTAATAACCTACTTAGTTCCATAAGTTATCAGTTTTGTGGTAGATATTTCAAGTGAAGTTATACTGCCACTAACTTCTATTTAGTCAATCCATCTTTAATGGTAAAATTCTTATAATTTGCTGAGGTGACCTGCCAATCTTACCTACCAATGTTCTAGCTGTCTTACACCAGTTGTTAGAGTGATCTATTGAGGTGACCTGTTGATCACTCAACAGGCGTCCCTCGAGATCGACCTACCGTCGAAGTAAAGATCATCATTCAAGAACAACCATTTGTCCAAGTCCATTTTTGTGTTGTTTGGTATTCACATCACCACCATTCAATTAGAATATCGTGGACAAACTTCATATTGTATAGCCTATAATTATACAATTTTATTCACTCTGTATGGTCCCCTGAGGGTAGAGAGCCATCTATGAATCACATAAATAGATGAGCTATGCCGCATTCAAAAAAGGGCACAAACATACAAACAAAGCCCTAAAAATATATATTCTTCCATCTCTCTCTCATAAGGAAATAGGAGCTAGGGCTTGGAGAGTGCAATTTCTTCATTCTGCACCTCCTTTCTTTACAGGTTCTCCTGGGATCATGAGTCCTCGAACGATACGGGACCCAACGACCTAAAAGAATTCAACTAAAAAAACATTATTGGGTATGAATGTGATGGTTGCCATGGTAGAGGTGGGGATGATGCAGTGCCTAACTTTGTTTGTAGTGCACACATTTAATAATCTTAATACCCCTTTCTCTGCTCTCCCCATTTTCCACTAACCCAATTGGGCTAAATTTTGGTAGCTTCCATGAATTTATGACAATTTCTGTTATGTAAAGCGTGAGAACCTACCCAAATTTTTATTGACTTGAGCACTCCAGTCAATGATGAAGCTTTGGTTACCAATCAATATATTTCAATATAATATGATTTAATTAGATTTTTGATAGTAACCCTATATCTAAAAATTTAAATGCAAATATTCAGTTCTATCACAAATAATTTTCTTACAGACATGAGATTAGCTCCAACATTGTCTTATAGCTGGGCTTTACATCCCTTTCGAGTTGTACTGTGTTGTTTATCTTCTAAATTTTTCTTTATGAAAAGGCAACTTTCTACATTTTATTGATCGATCAAAATATCTATATTCTTTGAATGTTAGTCCTCCTGAGCTTACCGGACTAGATGAAGAGGAGTCACAATTGATTCTCAAGTACATGAAGTTTGCCATGGGGTTGACGAAAACACCTAATGGTATGGTATGTTTGTGTAATTCTTTTCAACTTCTTACTTCTGCAACTTATTTACAATTTATTATTCTCATTAATCATGATCAACATGATATTCTATATCACTATATTCACACAATTTTGCTGTTCTTTTTTTAATTTTTGTTTTCATTGAATATTATATAAATTGGTTTATTTTGTGGCATAAAAGGAGCACTGTTGGGATTTCATGCGGGTGGGTTTACTTGGTGCATGAGATTGGTATTTTATCATGTTTTTAAAACAATGAAAATACCCAATGGTTGCTTTGGGTATTTTTAGAAACTTAATTTATTTTATAAAAGTGAAAAAGAAAAACAAAATAGTAACCATGCAAAAATCAAAAAAAGAAAAAAAAGAAAAAAAAAATGATTCCAAATAGACCCTACGTTATGCATGTTTGGATATATATACAATCTCGCGACATGACCAATAGCTAGGCATTTAGGGAGTAGATAATTGATAGGTAATGTTGTTATAATTAAAAATATTTAAATCGGTGGAGCTACATTTCTTTTTGTCCGAAGAAGCACCAAAACTTAGAGGGCTATCCTACATTCCAGGTCAAGCCAGAGACAGTTAACAAGTCTTTATTCTAATTCTCTCAATACTACCTAGCAATTTATATTTTTTTTTAAAATACTAAAGCTTTCTGAACATTGCCTAAAATACTCTTGGCACACAGTGAATACTTTATTTACATTATATTACACAATATTTCACTTTAATTATAAGAATATGGTTTTATATCTGNTGAGAGAGAGGTTTTGTGTAGCGTTTAGTTTACTAATTTGTGTTTGTGAGCAATTTTTGGGATCATCATTGATTTGAATAATTCAAGTATGATTGACTTGGTCTTCGGTACTTGTCATTTTGGGCTTTTAGGTGGTTTTGAGATTGATGAATTGTGTTTTTTTGGTGGCTGGTGTGGGTTTGGGCGACCATCAAACAACACTCTATATTTCTCTCTTTCTTGCTTGTGAAGTGTGTGAATTTGAGTTTGCACGTGCGTTAATTAGCTTTATGAATGGCGCTTTATGGGTGTTGGTGGTATTGTCGATTAAGATAAGTTTGCCTTGGATGCAAGCTAAAGGTAATTAATTATTCTTGGATGAGTTTTGTCAGAAATGCTGAAATGCTCATAATAAGGTGATTGGTTATACTTTAGTGACTCTAGCATTAGGGGAGAGGAGGTAATGATAAGATTACAAGTTATACTGGCTCATTTTTTCTTGGTTTTGTGAGTAGTTGTAGAAAAGCATTTATTTTGGACTCAATCAATCTTGTTTTAGTCTAACCTCATATGTTTACCACACATGTTTGAAATATTACTAATAATATGAGTAGGTATTCTATTGACTTGAGAATAACATTGAACAGCGGAATAAGGGAGTACGAAGGGAGGGACTTGACTGGGCACAAATGGCTTGAGAATTGAATGGGATAATGGCAAAGTTGAATTTTGGGGGTGGGGCGCACTCAATTAGGCACATTTGTATTTGACAGACTTGGAGGCTAAGATGGTGAAAATTTGGAGGAAAATACAAAGGTCAAACTGTAGTGGTGAATTGGAGACACCAAAAGAGTGGCGCTAGATATGTAAACAAGTAGAATGGCATGTTTCTTCGCTCTTATCCCTCCTTGATTCATTCCTAAACAGTTCTAATTGGTGTCTTCTTGATATCTCCTATTTATCTTAACATCACCAAACTAATTTTTCTCCACAAGCTGGAATAATAATTTAACTCTCATCGATGTCTTGGTTTAATACATATACTCTTGGTTTACTCTGTAGATCCGAAGGAACACACACACACACACACACACTACATAACTTTGATTGGTTTAAGAAGAATGTTTTTCTCTCTTAGGATTTTTGTGAGAGGAAGAAGAGAAAGGGAAAAGATGCAGGAAGTTAGCTCAATGTTAGTGCACACACAGTTGTGTTGTTCTTAGTGAATGTTCATATTAGCATATTAATTATTAGCTCTATTGCATCATAGTGGTGATGATAGGACCTAGTTTGCATGATCGAAGTGGCAGTGATGTTTTTTATTTTAATTTTTTAACTCATGTATTAATGTGCCATGCTTTGAACACAAGACCTTGCATTTGGAAACAAGGTACATAACTGTAAGGCCAAGTGGCTGCACTTAGCAATGTAGATGGTTGTCGGTCTATTAAAGGGTATTTTTAGGCTAGTGTTAATTTTTATTGATTTGACCCAAATGCCCATGTGACACTATGAATCCATCAAAAAAGATTTTAACAGAAATATAACTACTTTTTTCGTTGAATTCCATTGTGATGAATATGTCTTGATAATTATTATGAGTGCCTAAATATGGGCTTCCGTTGAAATCCATTATGATGAAAATGACTTGATAATTTTAGAGCTAGTATTAATTTTTATTGATTTGGCCCAAATGCATCCTTGAATTGTCTTTTATCATTTCTCAATATGTAGTTTCTCTTCTCTATCACCCCCCCACCTTTCCCCCTCTAATTTTTGGAGTTACCGACTATCCTAGAAACTAGGAAGAGGGGGAGAAGAAGAGTCACAGTAAAATGAGAACCTTAGCACATTACATTCTATTTTTCATTTTCTCCAAATGGAGCTATTTATAGAATGCAAGACTACAAATCATTAAATAATTAATTGACTGTGCTTATTAATCTACTACAAAATTTAATCAAATACTGTAATAATAATAAACCTGTGTTATCAAAGCGTTTTATTTTTCTTTCTAAGCGCAGAGCGAACCGATGCTTTTGTTAACTAAAATATTAATAGTTTATACAAAATTATTGATGTATAAGTGCATTCATTAATAATTTTAAAATATAAAATATGACTTAAAAGTTAATATACAATAGAAAAAAATGTGGTACGATGCATAACTTGTACGAAAATATTAAAATTGTAAATAATTTCTGATAGTTTGCTGTAATAATAAAATACTTAAAAATTGCAAAGAAACATGCAAATTTACTTTAACGCTTCGAAGCGCGCCTAAGCGAAGTAAAGTGGGCTTCACGTGATTCACTTCATTTTGCTTGTGAAGGTTGCTTTTAAAAACATTGTAATCAACAATTTGAGGATGTCGTCAATTCCACAAAATAAAAAGAGGGGGAGAAGAGAAAACACTTTAAAGGGACAAGCTTATCATATTTTCATTCTATTTTCTAATGTCTCCAATTGGGGCTATTTATAGAATACAAGACTACTAATCATTACTGACTAACTAATTAACTATGTTTATTAATATAATTTAAGAACCAATCAGTATTGTAAAACGACTTTGCCCTAAAGGTCGAGTAAGTAATAGAAAGAACGGGAAGGTACGACATATATTTCCTGATTGTGTGGAGAGCTTTAAGAAATTCTTGAGCATAAGAAGGACAATGATAGATGTTTCAAGCTTGAGATATCAAAAAGCTCCATAAAGTTTTTATCAGAAACCCTTTTTTAGCAGCAACAACAGTCATCAAATACTATTGTCAGGCACTATTTATCTCTTTTTCTTAAATGTCCCTCCAAGCAGCTTGTGTTGTGCATTCCTCTTTTTGAATGATTAATAATGGGAGGTTGCACATATCAAGACAACTTTGAGAGGTTCACGAATTATTACGTAAGTGTAGCAGCGCAACTTGATGAAATTGAGTATAAGTAGATGTGAGTTGATAGAATGGTTCCAAGGCAAGCGAACATACTCACCAAATTCTCCTCAGTTATCATTACATCAAGTTCCCAACGTATAGAGAGATCTTCTTTGGTGAGGCCACTGCTGACATTGATGGAGTTTCGAGCACCACGAATTGTGTTGCATCCATCTTTTTTTCTTTGATGGGGAGCTAAAGCCTCTTTCTTGTGGGTTTTATGGATGAGGCAGAGATCCTGGGGATAGAAGATGGTTGCGGGATGGAGATTTTCTAAATGAGAGCATCAATTGATACAGACTCATTTATTGAATCTTGATGATTGGCAAATCGAGAATGCTGACAACCCTAAAAGTTAGAAAAAAAAGGAGATAAAAAGAAACACAATAAAGGGAGAAACTTGCCACATTTTCTTTCTATTTTCCAATATCTTCAAATAGAATTATTTATAGAATACACACCTACTAATTATTATTAGCTAACTAATTAACTATATTTATTAATCCATTTCAAGAACTAATCAATATTGCTTCCTATCAATTTTCCCTATCAAACAAAAAAGTTCACGTGAAGTGGTTTTTCCAAAGTGATATTGAGTGCATTTGTAAGAATTAATACCTTCCTTTGTTGTGGATAATAAATAATCTTTTCAGAAGAAAAGGATTCTGAGGATCAGTCGAAACCTAGACAAGGAAGAAATAAACTCTTTCTTTAAGGACCGGATCCCCTAGATCCTGGAGACTCTTGTATTGAAAGATTCAAATGGGGTTTTTAATAGGTCCTTATGTTAATTAATAACCTACTTGGTTCCATAAGTTATCGGTTTTGTGGTAGCTATTTCAAGTGAAGTTATATTGCCACTAACTTCTATTTAGTCAATCCATCTTTAATGGTAAAATTCTTATAATTTGCTGAGGTGACCTGCCAATCTTACCTACCAATGTTCTAGCTGTCTTACACCAGTTGTTAGAGTGATCTACTGAGGTGACCTGTTGATCACTCAACAAGAGTCCCTCGAGATTGACCTACCGTCGAAGTAAAGATCATCATTCAAGAACAAACATATGTCCAAGTCCATTTTTGTGTCGTTTGGTATATAAGTTGCTCTGCAACTTCATATTGTATAGCCTATAATTATACAATTTTATTCACTCTGTATGGCCCCTTGAGGGTAGAGAGCCATTTATGAATCACATAAATAGATGAGCTATGCTGCATTCAAAAAAGGACACGGACAAACACATAAACAAAACCCTAAAAATATATATTCTTCCATCTCTCTCTCATAAGGAAATAGGAGCTAGGGCTTGGAGAGCGCAATTTCTTCATTCTGCACCTCCTTTCTTTACAGGTTCTGGGATTATGAGTCCTCGAACGGTACGGGACCCGACGACCTAAAAGAATTCAACTAAAAAAACATTATTGGGTATGAATGTGATGGTTGCCATGGTAGAGGAACTTTGTTTGTAGTGCACACATTTAATAATCTTAATACCCCTTTCTCTGCTCTCCCCATTTTCCACTAACCCAATTGGGCTAAATTTTGGTAGCTTCCATGAATTTATGACAATTTCTGTTATGTAAAGCGTGAGAACCTACCCAAATTTTTATTGACTTGAGCACTCCAGTCAATGATGCAGCTTTGGTTACCAATTAATATATTTCAATATAATATGATTTAAATAGATTTTTGATAGAAACCCTATATCTAAAAATTTAAATGCAAATATTCAGTTCTATCACAAATAATTTTCTTACAGACATGAGATTAGCTCCAACATTGTCTTATAGCTGGGCTTTACATCCCTTTCGAGTTGTACTGTGTTGTTTATCTTCTAAATTTTTCTTTATGAAAAGGCAACTTTCTACATTTTATTGATCGATCAAAATATCTATATTCTTTGAATGTTAGTCCTCCTGAGCTTACCGGACTAGATGAAGAGGAGTCACAATTGATTATCAAGTACATGAAGTTTGCCATGGGGTTGACGAAAACACCTAATGGTATGGTATGTTTGTGTAATTCTTTTCAACTTCTTACTTCTGCAACTTATTTACAATTTATTATTCTCATTAATCATGATCAACATGATATTCTATATCACTATATTCACACAATTTTGCTGTTCTTTTTTTAATTTTTGTTTTTATTGAATATTATATAAATTGGTTTATTTTGTGGCATAAAAGGAGCACTGTTGGTCGATGCTGTATGCCGGGTGGGTTTACTTGGTGCACGAGAT
Organism: Phalaenopsis hybrid cultivar; assembly: GCA_002079205.1. Classification (NCBI taxonomy): domain Eukaryota; kingdom Viridiplantae; phylum Streptophyta; class Magnoliopsida; order Asparagales; family Orchidaceae; genus Phalaenopsis; species Phalaenopsis hybrid cultivar. The sequence continues at coordinate 86,715 of JXCR01144609.1, forward strand.
TGGCACTTTATCATGTTTTTAAAACAATGAAAATACTCAATGGTTGCTTTGGGTATTTTTTGAAACTTAATTTATTTTATAAAAATGAAAAAGAAAAACAAAATAGTAACCATGCAAAAATAAAAAAAAAAGAAGAAAAAAATTTGATTTCAAATAGGCTCTATGTTATGCATGTTTGGATATATATACAATCTCGCAACACGACCAATAGCTAGGCATTTAGTGAGTAGATAATTGATAGGTAATGTTGTTATAATTAAAAATATTTGAATCGGTGGAGCTACATTTCTTTATGTCCGAAGAAGCACCAAAACTTAGAGGCTATCCTATCGTGCTAGACTCCATGTTATAGGTTAGACTTCTCGACATTCCAGGTCAAGCCAGAGACAGTTAACAAGTCTTTATTCTAATTCTCTCAATACTACCTAGCAAATTATATATTTTTTTTAAATACTAAAGCTTTCTGAACATTGCCTGAAATACTCTTGGCAGACAGTGAATACTTTATTTACATTATATTACACAATATTTCACTTTAATTATAAGAATATGGTTTTATATCTGATTTTGAATTTTAGTGATATAATGAAAATGTTAGATTTTAAAAATCAATGACATAAAGAGAAATTATTATTTAAAAATATATTTTAATTATGATGTTATATTTTTAGTTTTGATCAAATGAACATTCATACTTCTTAATTTCATTTTCAACTAGTGTACATCATTTATTTTTGATGAATTTTATTATGTGATACCACTTCGGTATCATACTCTTATCATGTATGTGTCCGTTCATGATAACCATTGTTCAACTCTAGGAACAATCAATGACATCACTTTTAAGAGAAGAGTGTCTGAACAATACGAGTGCCACTTCAAGCAAGAATATATTAAGACTTGTGGATACCATGAAATTTTTTATTTCACCTTTTAAATTGAATGGATTGACACCTCTCACATAACAAGAGCACCATCATTGCTTAATATAAAACGCATTTAAAACATTCATCAATTCGTCAATTAAGTATTCAAAATTGTGATGATCAAGTATTCTTCATCTATGGAGTTGTAAATCCTGGACACCCCTCTCTCAAGGTGTGGTATTCCCTCAACATTTCAAGTTTTCAAGGTTTAATGCAAGGATCAAGTGCTTGTTTCATTGTCTGATTCCCAAAAAATGGCACATGGATAACGCCTCCACAAATGTCTATTGCCAAGCCGGACTTCCCAACAAATGGTTTATTAACTTGGTTTTTTTTAATTGATAGTGTTGCACTCTGTGTATTTTAGGAAGAGAAAATTGATCCAGATTTATTTTTATGCTGTTGCTTTTTATGGGTTGTTGACATCCATGCATGCTCTGCTAAAAAATATGATTGAAGGCATCAAAGATAGCAGACAACAATTATTGCATTATGGAAATCAGGTCAAGAGGCATCAATTTGTTGAAATCAACTAATCAACAATCAAATCTTATAAGAGATTGCATCATCACATATGGAAAGCTGGAAATGCTTAAAAAAAATGCCACCAGACAAAGGTGGCTAGCGACACTTGATGTATGCAAAGTAAGTCCAAACTGCTTCAATCATCATTGAAACTACCCAAACCAGACCTGTTTGTGCAGTAAACCACGTGAGCATGCGGAGCGTCAAAATTATGTAAGGGCTTTCCATGATAAAAAAGAGCAAACATGATGAAAATGACGGACTAAAAATGCGATGCACACGATTCATGCTTACATCACCTCGACGATCGCCTACATTACCCAAGCATCGTCCAATCACAAAATAGATTGCTCGAGCCTGCCCATAAAATTGAAAATATCTAAAATTGATGCTTTTATTGCTTGTGTTTGCGTGAACAGGAAATGAATTAATACAATTCACCTGTTATATATGTTGATTTTCAAAATTCAGCAAAATTTTTTTATTAATATGAAAAGGGGGATAAAACCTTACATCAATCATAGAATAAAAAAGACAAGAAAAATGCAATAATAGGAAGGGGAATATATAACACCTATATTTCTAATTAATCAATTGCTAATAATTACTTGGAGATAAAAGAAACAACATAAAATAGGAAAGGAAATAAATCTAATCTTCAAGTTGAAATAGATGCAAATTATGTTCAACTTGGATTTGAAATTATCAAACAACAGACAATAAAGGTTCTTTTTGAGAGAGAACTTGAAGTCTTTATTCCGTACTTGGTAATCAACTCCATGAGCATTTAGGGATACTTTTAGTTGACTGCGGTTGTCTTTGATTACAGTTTAGACTTATACAAGTAATGCTACAGGAAAGTTTGTAGGAAAGTAAACAACCTACATAGAAAGTTGCAGGGCTTGACTGCAAGGAAATTGAAGAACACTTGCAGGAAAAACTCTAGGGTATGGCCTGCAGGGAAAAAAGAACACCTGCAGGGTATGGTCATGTAGGTAAAAAAGAAGAACACTTGCAGGGTATGTTCATGCAAGTAGAAAAGAACACCTGTAGGGAAAACCGCAAGGTATGACCTGTAGGTAAAAAGGAAAAATACCTGCAGGGAAAGTTGCAGTGTATGACTTGCAGGTAAAAAAGAAAGAACACATACTCTTATCTTACTCTTGCACTATCACCCAACAAACCATCTCACCAACGCTGCTGTAGCTACATTCCTTCTTTTTTATTCCTCTAATACTTCTTTTCTCCTAATAGAGAGATATTCTTTCTAGATAGGGAGAAAGCCATCTCCATCTCTACTCTCTCTTCCTCCTATTTCTCTATCTAAATAGAGAGATAAACCTCTCTTTCTCTCTAAGTAAAGCTCACCAGCTCCCAACCCTCTCTAGCTAACTTCCTCTTTCTAAAACGCTCATCCACTCTCTCCCTCCAATTTCTCTATCTAAATAGAGAGATAAACCTCTCTTTCTCTCTTCCCAATAGCTCACCATCTCCTACCCTCTCAGTCTAACTTCCTCTCTCTAAAACCTTCATCCCTCTCTCTCTCTTTAGAAAAATAAAAGCTAAAGAGAGAAATATCTCCCCCCTCTTACTCATTTTGTTTGCGAAGAAATTGATAGATGTTGTTCCAACATAGAGAAAAATTCGTGCTTCTCTTGTGCAGGTATTCGAAGGCCCATGCTCAATTTTTTTCAAGTGTAGTGGGTGTGAAACACCTCTAACTTTATTGTTGCTAGAAACTGACCCTGTATGCTTTTTTTAAGTTCGACGTGAAGGCCTAAAACTCGCGATACAATCCCTCTAGTGGGCGTGATGTTGGGAGGGAGTCGGATTTTTAATTGACAAAATACCTTGAAAGAACTTAAACATGACTCAAATAGAATTTGAACTAAACTTAAATTGAACCTCTAGAATTTAAACAAATACAAAAATGACTAAATAAAGGTAGCAAAAATGAAAAACTAAGAGCAAAAATTGAACTTCAAATTGAATTTGGTATGAAACTTGGAAGAAATTTTGGAGAGTCTGTAGACTAATCGAGTACACTTTCTATACCTTCCTACCCAAATTGTACAGTAGGTAGCCTTCAAACTTCAAAGCAAATGAATTTTAATATGGTATAATGAATACAACACTCTCGGCATTTTATAGTACGGAAAAAAGATTCCTCATGTGTCCCACCATACTATACTCTAACCACTTAAAGATAAAAGTATCATTTCATCGTGCACTAAAGATATTTTTATACATCGAAATCATCACTAAATTCTAAACATTCATACAATAAAACAAAAACGAGCTTTGACAAATTCAAAATGAAGACTTGCATGTTTTTTGGTGAAAAAAATATTTGTGCAAGCATTTAATTGTTAAATGATTTTAGGACATGAATTTTTAGATTAACAAATTAGATATTCAGCTTTGAAATTCGTGCAAGCATACAAAGAAGTTTTCATATGGCTAATTTAAAATATTTTTCAAAGATGTGTGCACACATTATTCGTGATTCTCATAATGGCCTAAAATGAGTGCAAATGCATCGTAATTCGTGCATGAGATGAAGAAGTACTAAGACGTGCACATTGTTAGAGCTATAACCAACACGTGCTTCGATAAGCGTGGTAAGCACTCAAAATATTGTCTGAGAATGTTGTGGTCAAAATAAAATTCACTCATAATTAATTTTGCTTTGATAAGCATGCAAGAAATTAAAATTTATAAATTTTTTTTCACATAATAACAAATTGAATCTCTATCATATGCCTTTGTGCAGGCTGCTTACTCAGTCGAATAAGGTTGTCTCACTTAGCTAATTCAATCATTCACCTATTAAGGTCTAAAGTTGCCAAAACAAAACACTCACTAGCTAGTATGATTTTTCGGATATAGATTATAATTGACTAGATTGAGCCTCCACCAAGTTACTTTGATCCTCCTGTATGGATCAGAGTCTACATAATTGATGCCTTTGATGATATTTTAATGATAACTTTTAAGTGAACGACAAATATAAGATTTTTAAAAGCTTTTCAATCATTCCTTGACATAAGTCGTATTGAAAGTGAGTCTCAATCGGAATGGCTTATATTCAAAATCAAACTCTTAATTTTTTAATTTAAAATTTCACAATAATTATATTACTCGAGCTAAATAAAAATTTCATCAATCATTCGCAACAGTTTGTTGAGGGTGATGAATTTGAGAATAACCTAAGCTCATAAAAATAAAATATTATATCAATTATATTGTTATATTCACACTCAACAATCTTATGCAAGAAAAGGCGCGACGTCTGTCTTTTGTTTAGTTAGTTGATCTATAATGAAGCTGTTACGAGCAAACCTGGGGGCTTGGCTAGTTAGGCTCCATATATTACATAAAACTAGTTTTATCAAATAATATGAATAGTGATGAATATTACCTTCAACTATAGCAAAATCAAACGATACCAAACTTTATTCTATGAATTGGTTAAGAGGGGTATTTCTTTTATGAAGAGACCCCATCAAATAAAGTTCCCAAGTATGGGAATCAATCATGGTTATTTGCTCATTCGAAAATTATCAGCCACCCATCTTTTGATGACTCATTGAGAAACATATGTATTATCAAACTACAATAATATCATAATCTATTTAGTTAAATTTCTAGCTAAAATAGAGTAAGTCATTAGATACTATAAAGGATTTACTGTGCAAATTAGATTTGTATGATGGGATTAATATATAATGTCTAAATTATTTAATTGCAAATACCAACGCCGAATAATATTATTCAATTCGTGTATTTCATTTCAGAAGGGATGAAACACCAACTCAAATAATATAATCCGTTTTCTTTACCCTCATTAATTCGAACCAATAGTGTCCCAATTGATTTATCCAATACCATAATGTATAGAATAAGTCGTCTCCTTAAGTGGGTGCTGCTAAGCTTGATGGACTTAACATATAACATTTGAGAAAATTAAAAGCATTTTTTTATGTTTTATGCCAATGGAAATGAGCATTCTATTTAGCCAAGTAAAATATTGGGATAGACCAACTAAATTAGAAAGGAATCTCTTGAGGAGCACGAGCTTTTCTTGAAGAAGATGTAAATGCATAAAACTTTTAAGGGGCTCCATTTTTAGGACATATTTTTTCTTAGTTGGGTTAATATCTATATCCCTATGTTAAATGATAAATTCTAAAGTTCTTTTTTTCTGAAGATGCAAAATGTGCACTTTAGAATTTCATTTTGACATCACACTATTTAAGGTGGTTGAAAACAACTCTTAGGTCAATGACATGAACTCCTAGGTAAATTTTAACAACCATATTACCTATATAACTTTCCTCTTGCCAATGTAATAAGTCATAAAAAGTGTGTCATTGCACATTGATAAGTTGCCTTAATTTTTTTCCAAATCAAAGGGCATAGCCTTATAATAGATACTCCAATCAAGTACGAGATGATGTATGTCGTACATCTTTAGGGTCTTATCTTAATCTGGCCGTAGCTTGATAAGTCATTCATAAACAAGAACATGACCTTTTGATGACATGACATCAATCATTAATCTTATAATTCCCAAGTGAAAATAATATTTTTAACAAGCCTTTATAAGGCCCTGAAAGTTTATGTATACACTTATTATTGTTTTTTCTTCCAAATTGGGAGAAACGCTAACCAAGTAGGGTGCATCTTTTCTATATTATATCCAATCTCGATAATTTTTTTATTTCTTCAATAACCAATTGTTTTATATTAGGCCACATTCTTCTGGGATCATATGAGATAAAGTAGGGTTTATGGGTAATTTATGCATGCTATCTTAGGAGTTAAGCCTGACATTTCTACATAACTTCACGTAAGACAATTGTGAAATTCTCTTAAATTTTTTTTTATAATTTTTGAGCCAGAAATTTAATATTTATTTACTGATATAAATAGCGTAAGGATTATCATCCATATCCAAATTTCCCTCAATAAGTTCTTCAATAATGAAAGACACCCCATCCTCGAGCTTAGTAGGAGCATTTTTAACATCAATATCATCACTCTCAGATATATCAACATTACCTTCACATTCCATCATAGAGATCATTTTACATGAAGCATAAATTAAAGGTCTGTTTGGGCCAGCTGCAGCTTATCCAGCTTCTGCTGATAAGCAGCTTATCCTGATAATCGGCTGATGACCAGCTGATCCGGATAAGCTGTCTGGTTGTTTGGTTAGTGCGTCTGGAAAATAGCTGATACTGTAAAATTGACTATTCTGCCCTTGTTTTGAATAAGTTGTTTAGTTGTTTGTTAGTGCGTTTTGTAAACAACTTATTTGTAAATTTTTTTAGTTGAATGAATAATCTGTGTAGCAGAATGTTATTTTCTCAAATGTCAAGAAATGAAAATGCAAAAAAGTTTAATAATATTTATATAACTCAAAAAAGTTGTGATTACATCAAAAAACATAGTGATATATATGAAAGTTCATTACACATTTATGAAACTCTAATATGGATTATAGAAAGAACCCAAAAAAAAGAAGAAATAACATGTTAAAATTACAAGGAAAAATATGACAATATTGAGTTTAACATGTAAAGTCATATCATGACGAATGTTGCCCGATTCTGATACATGAAAACCCCGAGCAAACGTGTCCTGATGGGGTGCGGTATACACGGAAGAACTCGAACCATATGCGGTAGTTCTCCTGTTGTGGTACTCTCGAACTCCTAGTAGTTGTGTCCAATTGGGATATCGTAGAAACAGTTGCATTGTCCGTCCACCTGAAGAATTTACAGTCTTCAGGTCCTTGTCCCCACCGCGGGCACCTGTAAAATTGCCTCCTGTAGCTGTGTCTGCGTGACGTGAATAGCAAGGACGGTAGTCTGCAACGACACATCACTTTCTCGGACTTCCTGAATGTCTGGAACTCATTGTTTTACATTTATTAAAAATAGAATAGATCAGTCCAAAAAATAAGGAAATATAAAAAGTAAACTTACCCAAGTGTAGAGTCAGCGATTGCTGACAACAAATGTACGTGGCCGTCCAAACTGCTCCACCGTTATCCACCATATAAGAGGTGAAGCTATTAACCAGCATAAAACAACATATCCACATTAATTATAAAATATGCTCAAAGCTGCTAATATAAACTCTAATATAAGCATCACCTTCATCCTGATCTGTGTAAAGGCCATCATAAAGTCCTACTACATGTTTCATGGAGAAAAACTCATTCCATAAAAATTCCAACAAATAATTGGTCATACCATAGTAGTGGTTTCCATCCAAGCTACATACATAGCATGAGACCATCCAAGCTACATATAGATTGCTTACAAATTTTAGATGCTTTCATAACCATACCATAGTGTCGTGACATTTTGTAGTGTATGATAGTAGAACCAAGAATAAATCATCATTAGATGCTTCAGCATTAGATGCTTCCATAACCATACCATAGCATTAGATGCTTCCATAACCATACCATAATTTCCACCAGATCCAATGAACTGACATTGTGTGAAGTATTAGGGGTAATAATAAACCAACCTAGGCATAGTAACTAGTAAGTAGTAACATAAAAACCGAGAGAAATAATAAACCAGCTATCTAATAGTAAAATACAACAATAATAATGAAATATAACACATGGCAGTTGATCTTGAAAATGCACAATAGTGAACTCGCAACATACAAACACCTACTATGGATCATGAAAATATCATTCATGTCCTGCTCATATTTTTTTCATCATTATTGTTACAATTGATGAGATAAAACATCCTCTAACTTCTAAATAACTTGAAATCCAATTCTTGTGAAAAAAATATCACTGATGCAAATATTTTGAATCCGGCCAATACTTAAGCAAGAGTTTCAGGAAAGCAATCATGCATGAAAAGTTTTGAGGTATGCTTCTTTTTTTCTCTTATATTTCACTACAAATTCTGTCATTTTGCATAAGCAAGAAGCGAAATTTATAAATGGACAGCCATTCACTCAATAACACTATGCTTTACCAAATTAAACTGTGCAGTATACAGACATAATGAGATCATATGTGATGTAAGTCATGTGTAAGTAAGGTAAAGTGATCCGTATACAAGTTCCGTAAAGTTATGCAGTATAGATTCTGTATGAAACAGCATAACCATTACATAAGAGTCTCAAACAACATAACCAGTAGCATGAAACCAACTTCAGGAAACCAATAACAGTAAACCAACATCAGGCAACCAACAGCAGGAAACCCGAGCATAAACATTTACTTATGCGAACGTCTTTGAACATGGGAACATGGGACTAATAAAAAACATCAAACCAGCATAAACATTTACGTATGCAGCTGCATACGTATTTGAACAAGGGATATTTACATATCTATCAATTCTTTTGGACATTTACGTATTTGAAACCATAAAACTCTTTTGAATATGGCATGTAGATAAGATAAAGAAAAATTAATTTACATACCCCACAATTCTTACGTATTCACATATCTATCAAGTTTACATTTACATGTTTGTATCATAAATCTATGTATGAAAATGTGTATTTCTCTTTTAAAGAACAAAATAAAAATTATATTTTAGATGTGATATTAAAGTTTAAGTTCAAGTGTTAAATACATAAGAATTGTGTGTTATGTATGTAAATGTCTTTTTGAAATTTCCTTCCAGGGTCTCTACAACACAACAATGCATGCCGAACTGTGCAAGAACACCATCAAATCCTTGTGCAACGCAGACACTTCTGGAGGAATCTTCACGACATCATTACTTCATGAATTTTGTATTCAAATTTGTTTCTTCAAATATGTTCAGAACAATGTGCCAACTGGAGAACAAATACTCCTATGAATGCAAAGATCACAACAAAACATAGACTCCAACGATAAATGTAACTACAACAGCAAAGTTATGCAAAATTATGCAAAGTCTACCATTCTATCTACTCCCTTCAATTATCAATTTTACCTTCCTTTTTTCAATTTTCAGTTTCGAATAAGTGCATGACCGCAAGTCACAATAATGCTATCAAATTCCAAAATTGTTGATATAATAGCAAAACATCTATCGCATTTGACAAGTATAGACAGCAACTCATTAGATAATGAGAAATTGGGACAGCTGACAGTTAAGTTTTTATTTAATCAAGCATCCACATCATCTTTATTTCAGTAAAACATTTTGTTCAAAATTAGAAGCAAACATATGGAGCTGATTTTCAAGTGACATTTGTCCAAAACGCATAGATGAATAATGCAAGAAATATATTATTTGCAAGCGGTGCACTGCAATTGGAAATTTCAAATAAGTAATGTGAAGAAAACCTTCTTGTATAGGAATCCAAAAAAACCTACAAGTATGCACCTAGATCTTTCATATAACATAAGAAATACCACCATTTTATGCATAGGTAAGGTGGTTTATATATAAAAATTGATTACAGCTTCCCAAATATAAAAATCCAACAAACCCTAAATTCGTCCCCACCAAATACAATAGTAGTGGTTGTCATCCAAGCTACATATAGATTGCTTATACTCCCAACTTCTCAAAGTTCATCCAAAGCTGAAACTGTGTAAGATTTGCAAACATACACTTCCATCTTCTACAACTGAAGTACCAACTAATGAAGTTATATAAGAAGCATGGCTTCAGTGTACATACCAATGCAATAAGATTACAACCATGGCATAAATTTGAACCTTTCCTTTCAAAATGCATGGCTGCAGCCACCATTAGTTGCAAGTATCAACTGCTGATTACCAACTGCAGTGTACATACCAATGCAATAAGATCACAAACATGGGATAATTTTGAACCTTTCCTTTCATAAGGAGACCAGATAAGTAAAATAGAACTTCATTAATAACATCAGTATACAAACTAACCAATATAACCCAAGGAATTTTGAACCATTTAATGGGTTAAAACGCTTCACCATCATGAAATAATTCTCTGTACAATGACAAACAAAACCCCATTTGAGCCCACATGAACTCAGAGCAAAGACCAAAAAATATTGCTATGTGTTTGACAAATGAATCATTATACTTGCCATTGCTATGTGTTTCACTTCACCACTGTTTTGGTCAGAAAGAACAGCAGGCAGTAAGAAAACGTCTTTAGAAATAAATCTTGAAAATTTTAATACAGATATGAAAGTGATAGAAAGGTGAAGGCTAAGAATTCAAATTCACATGGCAAAGAAAAGAGGACCACAAAAGAGCAATGAAGAAGCATTCCCCTCAATGGTGCCAATAATAAATTCGGATAGAACTGCAATAACAATTGTAGCACCCAACAACCAACTTTATCGTCAAACTCAGAATTATCATCATCATTATTTTCCTGAACAACAGCAGAAAAGAGCAAATTCCATAGAATTACTTCCAGATTTCAAACTATTTGTTTGTATGGATGCTTCAACTCTTGTGTTCAAAGAACTGCCAATGGGACTTAAGTTGGAAGAAAATAAAGGCAATATAAACGGCAAGCATTACAATGCTCCACACTCTTAACAATTCCAGAGTTGGGACTGTCAAAATATCATGCTCACCATAGTTTACAGCCAATCGAAACATCAAAGGAAGCAAATTACACAGAGTACCCAGGAACAATAGAGAAGTGTTCGCATCAGTTTGTTTCTGTAGAACACAACATATTATGAGGGGTTTCTGAATATACAAACATAATTCTTTGGTAAAATTCGAGGAAGATTTAATGCTTACCACTCAATTCCTATGTATTTAAATATCTAACACTGAAACTTCACTTTTTANTAACATATTATGAGGGATTTCTGAATATGCGAACATAATTCTTTGGTAAAACTCGAGGAAGATTTAATGCTTACCACTCAATTCCTGTGTATTTAAATATCTAACACTGGAACTTCACTTTAAACATATATATATGCTACCTTATCTAAGCTTGAGGAAGTGTATTTCACTTGTTAAAAGTTAAAATAGTGGTATGTTTTATGTGATATGAAAGATTTGGATGATAAAAATGTAGGAAGTAAAGTTTAGGGAGTTATTATGCAGGCTTGCCAAGGCAAANGCTACCTTATCTAAGCTTGAGAAAGTGTATTTCACTTGTTAAAAGTTAAAATAGTGGTATGTTTTATGTGACATGAAAGATTTGGATGATAAAAATGTAGGAAGTAAAGTTTAGGGAGTTATTATGCAGGCTTGCCAAGGCAAATGCCTTAGCCTAAGACACCGAGGATGCTGGCAATGAGTAGCAAAATATAACTAGTTCTTTATAAGTGCCCGGTTCTGACTCAGGTGAAAGACAGTGGTAAGAAGTGAATGTGCCATCAAGACCAACACCCAAGGTTTATTATTCTTTTGCATTTCATGTAGCCGACCTCATGCNCGAAAGACAGTGGTAAGAAGTGAATGTGCCATCAAGACCTGCACTCATATTTAATCCAAAATTTAGATGTCATCTACAACGTATGTTTAAGATGACCAAAATAATTAAACATAATTGAAAGACATAATATGTAATGCAATCTAAATGCCTTNCCTCATGCATTTCATGTTTTGAAAGGTATTCTCAGCTTATAATTCTTTAGCAAGACCAACACCCAAGGTTTATAATTCTTTATCATTTCATGATGACTCATCAAGAACTTCAAGCCTTATGAAAACAATTTTGAAACTACACAGATTCATCATCGACAAACAAGTAATCTGAAGCCATGACATGAAATATATACCAACTTGGATGTTCATGCTTAAACAACAAACAACATTTAGATGTCATCTACAGCGTATGTTTAAGATGACCAAAATAATTAAACATAATTGAAAGACATAATATGTAATGCAATCTAAATGTCTTGGCTTATGTTCATTTGCTATTTGCTTTCTTAAACATGCCATCTCTGAAGCGCCTTCACCATCTGGTGTTTGTGACTCAGGTGAATCTATATCGATTTGTGGGNCCTTTGCTTATGTCATTTGCTATTTGCTCTCCAAACATGCCATCTCTGAAGCGCCTTCACCATCTGGTGTTTGTGACTCAAGTGAATCTATATTGATTTGTGGGATAGAACGTCCAACGTGGTATTCAAATGCCTCAGGTGGTTTTTCCATTGAATCCTCTTCTATAACGGAAAACTCTGCATTGTCCTGGAATGATGTCGTCTAATGAAGTTGTGTATTGTCATTGTTGCCACTACAATCTGGACTTATTTTGTAAATGGATAATATCACGTAGAATTACCCATTTCTTCTTTCAAACCCTGAACAATCTCTCGATCACACCACGCAAGGATGAATGTCTTTTGTTAAAAATTTCTTTCTTTCCTTGTGCAACCCCGCTCGATCTCTCGAAATCAGGTATATGATATTTTGTATCTGAATATGGCTTCAAATAGCCCTTTTGCAAAGGATACCTGACATCCACTAAGTAGTACTTACCTGAGCAATGTTTTTTTTTCATTAAGAAATTTTGAAGTAATAAGGATTGNTGGAAAACTCTGCATCTGTCCTGGAATGATGTCATCTAATGAAGTTGTGTAGTGCCATTGTTGCCACTACAATCTGGATTTGTTTTGTAAATGGATAAGTTGACATATCACGTAGAATTACCCATTTCTTCTTCCAAACCCCGAACGATCTCTCGATCACACCACGCAAGGATGAATGTCTTTTGTTAAAAATTTCTTTCTTTCCTC
>JXCR01144609.1:103012-113038 GCA_002079205.1 Phalaenopsis hybrid cultivar
GAGGCGAGATCGACACCAAATGTTCGAAGGAAGGCCGGCTGCGGGCTTAGGAGGGTAGGGAAGGAAAATATGGAGCCCAAACGCGGATCGCGGGAATATACCTGCGATCCGCGTGTAATATAACTTAAAAAAGTTGTTTCCAAAAACGCATGTAAAACGTGATTTCCAAACGCTAGGGCGACGTTTTTAAAAACGCCACCGCACATTTAAGCTGTCTCAAACGGACCATAAAAGTTGAGTGCTTGGAACCACTCATGCCAGTTCTTCACAAAAATGAGTCAAGAAGTGACTTGAAGTTCTACGGGAGGTGGGCTCCATTGCTCGCTAGGATGGTCAACAAGAAACTCTTAAGGCTAGATTTTAGGTTCTGGGAGTTGAAGACTAAGACCTCACTAAAAAATGAGGTCAACAAGTGTATTCTCCTATAAAACTTGTGACACATGTAAATGATCTGCATCACTGGCTTCATCCTTTCAATACACCCGAATATCACCTATAAAGAAGATCACAAAAGTGGCAAAAAACTACCTGAAGATCCTGTTCATCAGGTCCATAAAAACTTCTGGAGCATTAGTCAGTCCAAATGACATCACCATGAATTCATAATGCTCATATCTAGTCCTATAAGAGGTCTTAGCTATGCCGTCTTCTGTAATCATCAACTGGTGATAGTTTGTCCTCAGATCAATCTTTGAAAATATTGAAGCCCCTTCCAACTGATCAAACAAATCGTCAATCCTCGACAGTGGATATTTATTTTTAACGGAGTTTATTACTCCCTGTAATCAATACATATCCTAAAACTCTCATCCTTCTTCTTCACAAATAATACTGGAGCTCCCCAAGGTGAGGTGCTCGACCGTGAACATCTAGAATTTGTTTTTTTTTCTTATGGTTTATGTATTTGAGTTGAAAGTAGAAAGATCCATAAATCTATTTGAAAGATTTGGTAGATTATTCACTTGGCAAGTTTTATTCCTACCTGCAGTTTAAAATTTTCCACTTACTCAAGCAAATCCATGTTGCTCATCTCTGGTTCCGTCAATAGTGTGACTTTCAACCTATTTTCCGTTATATTGGATAAATATTAAAACCTCTTTGGGGATTCTTTCTTGCATACAAGTGATTATTGTTCTGCAATTTAACAACCAGAAATTTTTTTTTCAGCTGTCTGGATAATTCTGGAAACTGGGGTCGTGGAGGCATGTTCACTGCACNTCATAGAAATTGTATCTCATAAGGATTAGGACATCCATGTAATGATTTTAACATTTGTTAATCACTTTAATATCTATCTTAGATCCATTTTATGATTACAAAAATAATTAAAACAACCTGCCATTTTAGGATTGCAAATCCAAATCTTTTAAATTGACTCATTTCACAATCAACAAGACATGAATTTACTGTATTTTTAGCAGATTATACCAAAGGAATGAGTTATGATGGCACTAGCATGCATTCTGCTTTTATATTTATTGATTGCCAGTGGAGACAATCCATCGGAAGACATCAGTTATGTGGTTACTCATCTAAATTTGGTGGCTTCCCTCCCACTAATAACCTCCCAAGTTTTTCAGATGCTTCTTTGTTACTTCCTTTTTTTTTTCGTTGTAGAAATTGAGACCGTGATGCTCATCTATCTTTATTCATTGAACTAAATTTTACATGAAATGAAATCTCTTCCCTCAGCCCCTCATGCATAAGGCCATTGATATCATCATCACATTCCCCAAAGTTGCTTTCATTTGTTAATTGTTCTTCTTTTTTTTTATCCACATCCTTCATAACTAATTTTTAAATAAATATATGACACTCAACAAGCCATGATAGAGAAAAAGGATTCATGTACCCGACCCCACTTAGTAGGATAAAGGCTTGTTGTTGTTGTATCTTTTATAACTAGTTTTAATGCTCTTACTTTTTAAGGTTTTTGAGTTCTTAAGTTTGTTACTAAGGTTTTCATTTTAAGGTTTTTTGTGAATATGCATTTTGTATTTAATTAAAAGTCTCAAGAATACTTTTGCAACTCCTTTGGTACAGAATCATATTAGAACTTGTGATAATGAATGAAAGGCTATTAGTAGGCTATTGCCATCATCATTAACAGTAGCATTATTAGCCGTATCCCAATTGTTTGTGTACAAATAATTAGGATACTTTTCATGGTTTTATACTCAATTGCATTGTCAATGGTCAACCAAACCCTATTGTTTCTCATACTTTCTTCGAACTATTGCAACCACACAAACAGTTTTACTAGTGATCGAGTTTATAGCCCATGATTATTGTATGTGGTCAATTTGATTCTAGAATATTACATTTCTCTCGTTTACTACACAAAATATACAAAATTAATTTAAAATGCTTCCTCAGAGCTATTAGAATCAATTTTGTGCAATTGATGGATTAGATTGGAATCAGTTTTGTATAACAATTTCCATATGAGAGATTATTTTGAATGATTTTTGTATAATTGAAGGATTAAATTGGAGAAATGTGATATTTTGGAACTAAATTAACCGCACATGAATATTTGGGGGAATATTTTAAGATTTAATTTTATTTGGCTTCGTAATTCACAATTCTCATTATTAATAATTGGGCCTAAGAAGTTTAGATTATATTGAATAAAGTTTGGCATATACTATGCTCTTAATGATGTCTCGTAGTTGCATTTGATCTAATACTTTATGGATATTTGATTTAGTAAATGTCTAATTAACGCCAATGGCACCTGGAAGGAATGAATGGAAAAGAAAATGCATTAGGGTTAGTATAAACTAAATAAAATGAAATGCACCTCAGGTTAGCTACATCAGGATGTACATTCCGTTTTAATGAATCTTGGGTTACCTACATCAGGATGTATACTCCATTTTAGTGAATCCTGGGCCTTTTTTTTGACTTTCATGCTTTGTTTTCTTGTGTTAATTTTATATTTCTTGTTGTTCATTATTGATTGTTAAGATTTTTCTCTCTTTTGCGGGTCAGATGGAGAAAACAACATCATGACCGAGGCTCCTCTCTGGGTGGCCTTAGCTGTGGTACAATCATATAATTCCAGACGGAAGGTTCCACGGAGCAATATCTCTTTAGATGATCTGGAAAAAAGCCTCTCAAAAGCCTCTGCATCTGCTTCTCAAAATTCTGGTATTTGCTTTATTGGACATGGATAATAAATTATTTTACTTTTTCTTTCTCTTATATAAGTGATATTGAACTTTTTAAATTTCTTGTATTTCCGCTGGAACCAAGTTTTTTCTTTTTTGTTTCATGACTCTAATCTTATATATATGTATAACATGCTTTTATTTCCGCCCGAACTGCATATTAAAGAAAATTCAAAATTTTATTTAATTAGCTAAATGCAAATAAACATTTTTTTTATAATTAATTCAAATAAGCCTCGTTGCTTATATATATATATATATATATATATATTGTTTATATTTGAAAACAAATAGTTTTTTTTAAGATTTTCTACAATATATTCTTGCAATTCAAATCAATTTAGTGGGATTATAAGTTTACTAGTACCTATTCTTATTAAATGTTTTGGCTATAATTCATTTGCCAAAATTTCGTATTTATCAAACAATATTTAGGATTATACATAATCCAATATCCTTCTACTTTCTTTATAATTATTCTAAACTTCTCTTGTTAAATTACACTTAGGGTTCTCTTTAATTATCAAGAATTTTTTCAATTAACTTTTTAAATTAAATTGTTAACTTATAGTTAACCTGTAAGCTAAAATTAAAATTATGGTCTATAAATTTCATAGAAAATTTTCTAGAAATATGTCTTCACATTTTAGAAAATAATTGAGGAAGAAATTTCTAGCATTCAATATCAAAAATCATACTTGAATTAGGTTCAACTCATTTGTCATAGATCACGAGCAACTACTATCCCACACTTGAAAGCTTCGCTCAAGCCGCTCGGCCTACGCAAGCATCTTGCTAATGCACCATTGGCTCGCATGCCTTTGCTCTCTCAATCTCTTGCTCGATCACTCACTGTTCACTCCTTTCCTTGTTTGCACTCTCTCTATTTCTCATTTGCTCTCTCTCTCTCTCTCTTTCTTGCTCTCTCTTTTTCGCTTGATTAAGGGCAATAAGTCATAGATTTATTTGTCTTTTTAAGCGGCAACCAGTACTGCTTTAGGGGTTTTTTTAAATTACCTTATTAAAATTTTAATTATTAGTATTATTATTAAGTTAAATTAAATTATTTTTAATGTTAATTAATACCTTATCATTAATAATTTTTATTTAAATTTATTTTATTAATTTAAGATAGTTATTTTGATTATTTTTATTTATTTATTTTTAAATTATTTTCTTACTATGATCACCTCCAAATTTAGTCTATATGACGAGAACGATTACCACCTCTTTAAAGGGAAGACAAGTGCCTAGCTGCACAACGACATGCTTTGGCTGCCTATAGACTTGGTCTATTTAACAATGACACTCAACTTTTTTTTTTTTTTCAAGGGAAGACATGTGCTTCGTCATAAGAACTATGAAACTTGATTCTTTCATAACTTGGTTTGTTCAAAAATGACGCTCGTCACATTTTTCAAGGCATGATAGGTGTCTTGCCATAGGAACTACGGGTCTTAATTGCATCTGAACTCATTCTGTCCAACTTGGACAATTAACACCTTATTTTTAGGAAAAATATATTTCTAGTCGTAGGAACTAGGGGTCTTGACCGCCACACAATAGAAGATCTTTCTAATATGTCTAATGAATTGGTCCAGATTCAAACAATACTTATGAAGAATGTCACTCAAAATGTATAAATAAATGTTGACCTCTTCATGAAAGGGAATTTGGACTTTTAGGAGTATAGTAAATGGAGCTTCGAAACCTGGAGGATTAATAAGCTCTAGCTACCCACCATTACTTAGCTGTCGTGGGCATCGTCGGACTACCATCAACCAGCAGCCACCGCTATCACTACCAGACTATCCTTGCTCTACTGTTTGTTGCTAGACTAAAATATCTCAATGGCCATCATTGTTGCTAGACCACTAGCATTTGCCGGCCTCCACTGTTGCCTAGTCGTCTTCATCGTCGCCTTGCCATTGCCACAATCTCCAGACTATCATAGCTTTTTGCATTATCATCTTCAGACTATTGGCACTTGATTGCCGCCACTATTGCAATTGCCAAACCACCTAGCCTGGTTGCCATTGTCATTGCTAGATTATTGGCACTCGATTGACATCGACGTTAAACCAACTAGCTCGGTTGCCACCGCCATCTCTAGATTGTTTACACTTGACCGCCACTATTATCAGACCATTGTTGCAAGGTCGTTGGTGCTTGTTGTTTTCGCCGTTGGATAACCATCAAAATGCAATCGCTATCAAAGTCAGATCGTCGTCGGCGCACTTGCATTTCTTTAGAGTCATTTTCATCATTTAAACAACCAAATTAGCATTTACAAGCATTTTGCAGAAAAGTCTTTATCGCTCTGTTGTAGTTTTTATTTTTTTTGGTGTATTTTTGTAGCATCTATTCATATGCCACGGATTGGTTATCAAGATGGATCTCAGCGATCAGAATGGTACACAATAGAGCGTCTTCTTCGCAAATATTCTTCAATATACGGCATTAATATCTTCATGTAAGCTTTGCTGTCAATATCATATTTCTGCATTTAAAACGATTTGTGCTGCGGAACACAGCTTTACTTCTTTCTCTGTGACTTGGATGCGCAGCTATTATTATCGGCGTAGTCAATGATTAGAGAAACTAGATGACACCAGGCCCTGCGTGCATGGAGCGCTAGTGATAGTTTTCTTATTGAGGTATTTACAAACATACCACTCAATTCCTCTGTATTTACATATCTAACACTAAACATCACTCTCTCTTTTTTATTTGTGCCTGCTAAGCCTGCCAAGTCTTTGTAACTGTTAAAAAATGAATTACATCTTTTCATTCAAAGATATGGTGGCACATATAAAAATTAAAGTTTAGGTGTTACATATATAAATACATAGAAATTAAGTGGAATGTATGTAAGTCTTTCTTTNCGGCACATATAAAAATTAAAGTTTAGGTGCTACATATATAAATACATAGAAATTAAGTGGAATGTATGTAAGTCTTTCTTTTCCTCCAGAATTGGAGAGAGTTTCAGAGTTGGCTTATGAGTAAGAAATAGTAGTTGTTGTGGAAGAAACGCTGCTGTAATTTTCTTTTGTGAGGATTTGTGTTGGTGCTGCTTAAGGATATTAATCTAGTTGTGGTGTTTGTGAAGTTCCTATTTGAGTTGATAATTAGAGTTTGCATGGTTTTATATGCTCATTTATTTGGTTGACATGAATGTGTCTTTTACCCCAATCATAATCTGTTTAAATTTATTTGATGTAAAATGACATTAGTCAGCTGGCATCTAATGTCGTGGATTGAAGAGTGTCATCAAAAAGATTGTTGGCGTCGACTGATAACAATCATTGCTAGATGTTTGTCGTAGTTCTCTTTTCAATAGAGGGATAATATGGTTTGGTAGCAAAGGAGAAGTTCAAACAAGTGAAATGCCAATGTTTATTAATTATAAATTCCAAATCATGGTCAAAGCAATTAATGGGTTCATTTGAGTTAGAAATTGTAAAAAAGTAGAATTTAACATTTTTAAATTTACTCCTTTCTCCTGGCTTATTTGTACCCTTGGGTCTCTTTAGACCCTCAGGCCGGCTCCTTTTTGATTGTTTTCTTTGTTCAGGGCTTCTAATACGCCATGTAGCAGTGTCAAAATATTTGACACACCATAATTCTAAGTGCAGGGGTGTCACGTAACGTATCATTAATATCAGATTTTGACTCCGGAATAACGATTCCACAAGGAGTAAGACAATCAGCCTTAAAAGAAGTTCTAGCATGTTAAAATCAGCCTTAGCTTGAAAGTAAAGTTGGTTTTAAGTTGTGCTAACTAGTCATACTAAAGTATAAATTACTCATGAAAGTTTACTCCTACGGAAATTCTATTAAATATATTTGAAGTGGTGATAATCAAGTTATAAAGCTACCATCCATTGCAATGGTATTAGTGATGTGTAGGAAATGAATACTTTAAATTGTAATTGCAGCTAGTAACAAATAGAAGTAACTCTCTTCTTTATCTTATCTCGAGTGAATAGAGAAGTTTGATTAAACTGATTTCCTTAAACCCAATTTGAATCGATAAAAAATTATTTCCCTGTCTATATGCATCTCTTTATAGTTCAGCATGAATATTCTAATCGTTCTTTCATAGCTCTCCCGAGTAATATGATTCACAAGTCATTTTAACTAATCATTTGATCAGAATGAAAAGTAAATGAATTTTTGAAGAGTACTCTCACATTAAAGATTAAAACCTAATTTAAAAAGTATGCTACCATTCCTACACATACTGCATATTCATCATAAGAGAAAAGGTAAAAAGACTACTTATAAAGCATGAAGAGAACGCCACAACACATCTTAGAAATAAAGCAAATTTAATAGAATTGTGTTTACAAACAAGTTATAATAAAAAATAGGGCACAATACTTAGCTATTTTCTCTTTGCAAAGTATTGGAATTTTCTCTCTAAAGGATCTCCCAATCCTCATTGTAGTGTTGAATGTCTTCCCTCTAATANTTCTCATTTGCTCTCTCTCTCTTTCTTGCTCTCTCTTTTTGGCTTGATTAAGGGCAATAAGTTGTTGATTTATTTGTCTTGTTAAGCGGCTTAGGGGTTTTTTTAAATTACATTATTAAAATTTTAATTATTAGTATTATTATTAAGTTAAATTAAATTATTTTTATTGTTAATTAATACCTTATCATTAATAATTTTTATTTAAATTTATTTTATTAATTTAACATAGTTATTTTGATTATTTTTATTTATTTATTTTTAAATTATTTTATTACCATGATCACCCCAAATTTAGTCTATATGACAAGAACGATTACCACCCCTTTAAAGGGAAGACAAGTGCCTAGCTATACAACGACATGCTTTGGCTGCCTATAGACTTGGTCTATTCAACAATGACACTCAACTTTTTTTTTTCAAGGGAAGTCATGTGCTTCGTCATAAGAACTATGAAACTTGATTCTTTCATAACTTGGTTTGTTCAAAAATGACGCTCGTCACATTTTTCAAGGCATGATAAGTGTCTTGCCATAGGAACTACGGGTCTTAATTGCATCTGACCTCATTTTGTCCAACTTGGACAATTAACACCTTATTTTTAGGAAAAATTTATTTCTAGTCGTAGGAACTAGGGATCTTGCCGCCACACAATAGAAGATCGTTCTAAGATGTCTAATGAATTGGCCCGGATTCAAACAATACTCATGAAGAATGTCACTCAAAATGTATAAATAAATGTTAACCTCTTCATGAAAGGGAATTTGGACTTTTAGGAGTAGAGTAAATGGAGCTTCGAGACCTGGAGGATTAATAAGCTCTAGCTACCCACAATTACTTAGGTGTCGTGGGCATCGTCGGACTACCATCGACCATCAATCACCACTATCACCACAAGACTATCCTTGCTCTACTGTTTGTCGCTAGGCTAAAATATCTCAATGGCCATCATCGTTGCTAGACCACTAGCATTTGCCGGCCTCCACTGTTGCCTAGTCGTCTTCNCATTACTTAGCTGTCGTGGGCATCATCGGACTACCATCAACCAGCAGCCACCGCTATCACCACAAGACTATCCTTGCTCTACTGTTTGTCGCTAGGCTACAATATCTCAATGGCCATCATCGTTGCTAGACCACTAGCATTTGCCGGCCTCCACTGTTGCCTAGTCGTCTTCACCGTCGCCTTGTCGTTGCCACAATCTCCAGACTATCATAGCTATTTGTTGAGATTATCATCTTCAAACTATTGGCACTTGATTGCCGCCACTATTGCAATTGCCAAACCACCTAGCCTGGTTGCCATTGTCATTCCTAGATTATTGGCACTCGATTGACGTCGACATTAAACCAGCTTGCTCGGTTGCCACTGCCATCTCTAGATTGTTTA
This sequence comes from Phalaenopsis hybrid cultivar, assembly GCA_002079205.1. Taxonomy (NCBI): domain Eukaryota; kingdom Viridiplantae; phylum Streptophyta; class Magnoliopsida; order Asparagales; family Orchidaceae; genus Phalaenopsis; species Phalaenopsis hybrid cultivar. The sequence goes on from JXCR01144609.1 coordinate 112,049, forward strand.
CACTTGACCGCCACTATTATCAGACCATTGTTGCAAGGACGTTGGCGCTTGTTGTTTTCGCCGTTGGATAACCATCACAATGCAATCGCTATCAAAGCCAAGCCAGATCGTCGTCGACGCACTTGCATTTCTTTAGAGTCATTTTCATCATTTAAACAACCAAATTAGCATTTACAAGCATTTTGCAGAAAAGTTTTTATCGCTGTGTTGTAGTTTTTATTTATTTATTTAATTTTTTTTTTTGGGTATTTTTGAAGCATCTATTCATATGCCACGGATTGGTTATCAAGATGGATCTCAGCGATNGTGTGATTGCTAGATTATTGGCACGCGATTGACGTCGACATTAAACCAGCTTGCTCGGTTGCCACTATCATCTCTAGATTGTTTATACTTGACCGCCACTATTATCAAACCATTGTTGCAAGGTCATTGGCGCTTGTTGTTTTCGCCGTTGGATAACCATCACAATGCAATCGCTATCAAAGCCAGATCGTCGTCGACGCACTTGCATTTCTTTAGAGTCATTTTCATCATTTAAACAACCAAATTAGCATTTACAAGCATTTTGCAGGAAAGTCTTTATCGCTGTGTTGTAGTTTTTATTTATTTATTTAATTTTTTTTTTGGGTATTTTTGAAGCATCTATTCATATGCCACGGATTGGTTATCAAGATGGATCTCAGCGATCAGAATGGTACACAATAGAGCGTCTTCTTCGCAAATATTCTTCAATATACGGCATTAATATCTTCATGTAAGCTTTGCTGTCAATATCATATTTCTGCATTTAAAACGATTTGTGCTGCGGAACACAGCTTTACTTCTTTCTCTGTGACTTGGATGCGCAGCTATTATTATCGGCGTAGTCAATGATTAGAGAAACTAGATGACACCAGGCCCTGCGTGCATGGAGCGCTAGTGATAGTTTTCTTATTGAGGTATTTACAAACATACCACTCAATTCCTCTGTATTTACATATCTAACAC
>JXCR01144609.1:120943-135524 GCA_002079205.1 Phalaenopsis hybrid cultivar
TAGTATGCAAATTGTGTTATGTCAAATATGAGCAATTATATTATTTATCCTTACTAGAGATGCTATAAAAAACATTGACTAATTTAAAGTTTGAATAGTTCTGAAGTCCGACTGGGCAAGGAAGATTCTGCTCTCACTCTAGAGTTCTCTCGATTGTCTTCACCTGGGGGCTAACATCTCGTATCAGAACATAAAATATTAAACCAAGTTGGGGGTTTTAACCTGTCACTTTAAAGTTCTCTAACTCTACACCCTTCAATGATTATTTCTCTATTTATTTGCATTAAATCATATGAATTACATTCTCATTCATACAACCTCATGTGATTCTTTTCAATTGTTGACTGAGACAATATCAACCTGATTCTTACATGTTCTGACAACAAATTTTAACATCTGAATTGGTCAAATCAAGAAGTAAATGAAGTTCATGGATTTAAATCATCACAACTTCTTCCAACATTAAAGATCAATACTCTTCACAACTTCCATCTAACACTTTAATTACTTATCATTTTAAGGAGAAATATAAATAAAATTACTCAAAATCTATGAGGAAAACAAAACCACATTTTAGTTTAAAAATAGAAATCATTGTCAAACCAACAAGAAGTCTCGATTAAAACCAAAAGTAGTTTAAAACAAAAGATTAAAACTTATCTCAAATCCTCCACCGAAATCTTGAAGTTCCTTTAAATCTCTTCTCTTTTACAACGCTCTAAACTCTCAAAATAAAACTAAAAACAAAAGAAAAAATTAAATTTTGTGTGGTGCTTGAATCTCTCCACAAGATTCTCTACGATCTTCTTAGGACTTCAGCACTCTCTCCTTCAAGCACCCTCTCCCTCTTCAAGCACTCACTTCAAATGTAAAAACTTCTTTCTTTTATAAATTTCTAAGAGGTGCATTGAAAAACTCTTCAAAATGTGTTCAAATTTGATGTATTCTCCAAGGGATGTCTCCTTTCACGAGTCTTTTAATAATATTTTCGTTTCTAGTGGTCATAATCACCATTTTTAGTCAATAGTTGCCTCAAATACCTCTTTAAAATTTGGCAAAATGAAGAAAACCGCCAAATAAATGCCTATGATGCTTAATCGCAGGGCCTCTGACACTTAGGCGCGGTCTTCTCTGTTTAATCAGTGCTTAAGCGCCGGATTTGGCGATTAGGCGCCGAAACACTTTAACACAATTTTCACCTTTTTGCTCTAAATTTGATCATTTTTCATTCCTTTTAGTATTTTTCAACTTTATACCTGTACCTGAAAGAAAAATACACAAATACCTTCCATTAAAATGCAATATCTCAAAAATAGGTATACAAATTCGTTTAAAATCACTATATATTTTAAGTGTATCAAAATCCCCCAAACTTAAAATATTACTTGTCTTCAAGTGACACTTCAATCTTTAAAAATCAAATAAGTATGACATGCATATGAGTTTCTTTAGGAGATGCTAAAATTTAGATTTAGAAATATAATAGTTCAATTTAGAAAAAAATATTTAGTAAATGAGACCAACTTAAAGTTTAGAAATTTTTAATGTTAAGAAAGATGAAAATATGAGTTTCTATCTAATTCAGAAATATTATAGATTCTTCAAATTTAGAATTTAGTCATTTTATTATCTTCATTTAAATAATTTTGTTAGTAATAATTTTACTTACTATATTATATCATTAAGCTTAAGAGTTTTTCAAATCTTATGCTTTTAAAGGATCAAATGTGGAACCAATTTTTTATTAGACACTAATTCTCAAGCTTCTCCTTCATTACTTGTTCTTTATCTTTTCTTTTTCTTTTTCTTTTTCTTTTCATGAATGGATTGTTATATTTGGATAGACATTTAATGGTTTTGAATTCCACTTCTCCTTTTCTAAAACAAAGTCTTGATATAAGTCTTTTACTTAAAAATATAATAATAGTTTTGAAAATTATTTTAATAAAAAANTTCTTTTCTTTTTCTTTTTCTTTTTCTTTTCAGGAATGGATTGTTATATTTGGATAGACATTTAATGGTTTTGAATTCCACTTCTCATTTTCTAAAACGAAGCCTTGATATAAGTCTTTTACTTAAAAATATAATTATAGTTTTGAAAATTATTTTAATAAAAAAAATAAGTCTAAATTTTAAAAATTTTCAAAAATACAATTTTTCTTACTAAAAATAGTTACACTATATTTAGCATTTTCTACACTAAAAATTTTATTACTTTAAAAGTTTTTTCATCGTTACTCAAAATTTTAACTAAATTTTCTTACTCATTTCTAAAATCAAAATTTACTTCTCTAATATAACTTTATATACCTGATCATTTTTTTTTCAAATCAAATTCACTTGTAGCACATTTGGGAACAAATANCTCATCCTCCCCCCAAACTTAAATGTTTAACAGATTAAACAATTTAGCTGCAAATATATATAAACATGAATGAAAATTGAATTAACATGTTTACAGAAATTTTTATATCCTAAGTATACAAGTATAAAATTAAAAACATGAGTAAAATAATTTGTTGATCAACATTTTTTTTTTATTTTCATTTTAATTTAACATGTAGAGATTCAATAGACTTCTAAGTAGTGGGTACAAACATAAAAACAAANATTATTTTCATTTTAATTTAACATGTGGAGATTCAATAGACTTCTAAGTAGTGGGTACAAACATAAAAACAAACAAACAAACTAACATGATAAAAGAAANCTCATCCTCCCCCCAAACTTAAATATTTAACAGATTAAACAATTTAGCTGCAAATATATATAAACATGAATGAAAATTGAATTAACATGTTTACAGAAATTTTTATATCCTAAGTATACAAGTATAAAATTAAAAACATGAGTAAAATAATTTGTTGATCAACATTTTTTTATTATTTTCATTTTAATTTAACATGTGGAGATTCAATAGACTTCTAAGTAGTGGGTACAAACATAAAAACAAACAAACAAACTAACATGATAAAAGAAAAATACAGGGTAACAATTTTTTTTAGTTTAAAGTTTAAAACTAAAGCTAGCAAGATTTTCAACTTTTCACAAGACATAGAATCAAGTTCAATGCTAAACTAACTAACACAGTATTAAACATACAACAACAGTTACTAACCTAGCATTTTAAAACAAACTACTAACAAAGCACAACATCACAATACAATTAAACAAATAAAAGTCTCACACATCACAAGGTCTAAAANTCACTTGAATGTTATGAGGATCTACTTTCATATCATTTTTTGATATTTTAGGTCCTAATACAATTCCTGTTGCTACCATAAATATACATTTTTTCCAATTAAAGACTAAATTTGTTTCTTCACAGCGTTTCAGAGCTTTTGATAAATGTTCTAAACATGAGTCAAATGAAGTTCCAAACACTGAAAAATCATCAATAAATACTTCAATCCCGTTTTTAATTAAATCACAAAAAAATGTCATCATACATCTTTGAAATGTAGCATAGACATTACATAAACCAACGAACATTCTTCTAAAAGCAAAAGTACCACACGGACTGGTAAAAGTTATTTTTTCTTGATCCTCAGGAGTTATTTGTATTTGATGATAACCAGTATATCTATCCAGAAAACAAAATTATTAATGTCCAGCTAGTCTATTCAATATTTGATCTAGAAAGGATAGTGAAAAATGATCTTTTCTAGTGACAAAATTTAATTTTCTATAATCAATACATATTCGTCACCCTGTGACTTGTCTAGTAGTTATTAACTTATTATGTTTGTTTACAGTCATAATTACTCATTCTTTCTTAAGAACACAGTGAATTGGACTAACCCATGCACTATCTGAAATAGAGTAGCTAATTCCAACATCTAACTACTTTAAAATTTCTTTCTTTACAACTTCTTTCATAACAGGAATCAATCTCCTTTGAGGACCAGCTCTGGGTTTGCAGTTCTCTTCCATATGAATTCTATGCATATAAATTGAAGGACTGATTCTTTTAATATCAACTATTGTTCATCCAAAAACTTTCTTAAAATTTTTCAAAATTTTCATCAACATTTCTTTTTCTTCCATCTTTAATTTTAAGGAAATTATAAAAGGTAAAGTAGACGAACCTCCTAAAAAGACATATTTTAAATGATCAGGAAGTAACTTCAACTCAAGTTCTGGAGGTTCTTTTATTTATGGACAAAATGATTTATCTTTTTCTATCGTGTCCAAAATTTCAAAATTTTCTCGAACATAGTTTGAATATTCTTTAGAAAGATCTTCACATTAATCTAATTCCTCTTTTTGCTCATGTTTCAAATGTTTTTCTTCAGATTTTTCTTCATAAGTAGTTTTGAAATGACATTTACTCAAATATCTTATAACATCTATTCTATAACATTCATCATCTTTACCTTTTGCAGAATACTTCATTGATCTTAAAATGTTAAAAGCAATAGTTTAATCATTGACGCGCATTGTTAATTCCCCTTTATGCACATCTATCATTGCTCTTCCTGTGGCTAGGAAATGTCTCACCAAAATGATATGTATATCTTTATCTTCCTCCATATCTAACACAATGAAATCAACAGGAAAGATAAATTGATTATTTTCACTAAAACATCTTTTATAATTACTTTAGGGTACGTTATTGAACGATCTGCTAACTGCAGAGTTACAGTAGTAGGGTTATTTCTCCTAATCCTAATCTTTTAAATATTGATAATGACATAAAGTTAATGTTTGCTCCTAAATCACATGAAGCCGTTCCGTAAAATATGTCTCCTATCGTACATGGAATTGTAAAGCTATCAGGATTTTTAAGCTTTTCCGGAAGCTTTTTCTGAATTATAGCACTGCACTCCTCACTAAGTGCAAAANTGTACATGGAATTGTAAAACTATCAGGATTTTTAAGCTTTTCCGGAAGCTTTTTCTGAATTATAGCACTGCACTCCTCACTAAGTGCAAAAGTTTCATTATCTTCAAACTTTCTTTTTCTGTTAAGAATATTCTTCATAAATTTTACATAGTTTGACATTTGTTTTAAGGTTTCAGCAAATAAAACATTAATGGTAAGCTTCTTAAAAATTTTCAGAAATTTTGAAAATTGCTTATGCAATTTCTGTTGACGAAGTCTTTGAGGAAATGGAGGTGGTAGTTTTTTTAAGTTAACTTTAAGTGAAGAAATAAGTCTTTTAGAATCTTTTGGAGCATCCTCTTTTGATTCTTCAATTTCCTCTCTCTACTTCAGTTTCTTTTTGAATCCTACCTTCCAACTCTCTTCCGCTTCTAAGTTGAACGGCTTTTANGCATGTTTTTACATACCAATTAGCGGTTAAACCTTCTAGAATTTTAATTTAGCATATGTTTTTTAACTCCTGCNACATGTTTTTACATACCAATTAGCGGTTAAACCTTCTAGAATTTTAATTTAGCATATGTTTTTTAACTCCTGCGCTTAAGCGCCGAATATTGGCGCTTAAGCGCCAGTGCACGATTTTGCACCAATCAACTTAACCTCCAAATTCTCATTCTAACGTGTCTAAGTTACTAAATAAACTCTTAAATCAATACTAACACATAATAGTTTCAAAAATACTACCCCGATTTTCTTTATTACACACAAACAATATTTAAAACAAAACACACTGATAACTATAGGTTGTCTCCCACAAAACGCTTGGTTTAACGTCGTCAGCCCGATGTAGCCAGTGCTTATTCTGGTTGACCTAGCATCATTCTTTCATTAAATTTATGTTGATCTCTTACAAAATAATGTTTCAGTCTATAACCATTCACTTTAAACATTTTATCAGTCTTAGGATCTTTAATATCTACAGCTCCGTAAGGATAAACTTTTATCACAAAAAATTGGTCCATCCATTTGGACTTCAGTTTGTCTGGAAATAATCTTAATTTTGTATTATATAGCAAAGCTTGTTGCTCTGACTAAAATTTTTTTGTAAGAATTCTTTGATGATGTCACTTCTTAATCATTTCTTTGTAAATCTTAGCACCTTCATAAGATTTATTTCTTATCCCTTCAAACTCATTTAATTGCAATAATATTTTCTCATTAGCCTCTTTCAAATTATAATTGAACTTTTTAGTCACCCAATATGCTTTATGCTCAAGTTCAACTGGTAAGTGACAAACTTTCCCAAATATTAGTCTATATGGGGACATTTTTATAGGAGTTCTATATGCAGTCCTATACATAGTCAAGTTTGACTGACCAATTCATTTTTGTTGGATTCACAGATTTTTCCATAATTCTTTTAATTTCTTGATTGAATAATTCAGTCAAACCACTTGTCTGAGGATAATAAGCAGGAAAAATTCTATGATTTATATGATATTTCTTTAATAATTTCTCCATTATGATTTTCCTAAAATAACTTCCCCCATCAATTATGATAACTCTCGGCATCCCAAATATATAANAGTAATTCAGTCAAACCACTTTTCTGAGGATAATAAGTAGGAAAAATTCTATGATTTATATGATATTTCTTTAATAACTTCTCCATTATGATTTTCCTAAAATAACTTCCCCCATCAATTATGATAACTCTCGGCATCCCAAATATATAAAATATGTTCGTCTTAAAAAATGTTGCAATACTTTGAGCTTCACATCGAGGTAAAACAACAGCTTCTATCCATTTAGATACATATTCCACTTCTAACAGTACATATAAATTTTTGAAAGATGATATAAATGGTCTCATAAAATATAATCCCCAAACATCAAATATTTCAACTTCTAGCGTATAGTTAAGGGACATCTCATTTCTTTTAGAAATATTGCTTACTCATTGACATCTATCACTAGTTTTAATATAAGCATTAACATGTCTAAAGATAGTAGACCAATAAAATTCAGATTGTAAAATTTTATATGTTATTTTATCAATACCAAAATGTCTCCCAAAATCAGAATTATGACATTTTTTTGATAATTTCATAAGTTTGTTCTAATGGTGCACATATTCGAATAATCATATCATTTTCTTGTTTATATAAAAATGGGTCATCCCAAAAATAAGCCTTAGCTTCATAAATGAATTTCCTCTTCTGTTGGTATGTCATTCCATAGGGTATAATATCACTAACAAGAACGTTCACAATGTCAGCATACCACGGAACACGTCACTCATTAATATTGAACAATTTTTCATCTGTAAAATGTTCATTAATTTCTTTTTCAAAACAGAGTGATTTTTCTAATTCAAGCCTGAACAAATGATCAGCAATTTGATTTTCAGTCTTCTTTCTATCTACTATAGTAAAATTAAATTGTTGCAAAAGAAGAATCCATCTTATAAGTTTAGGTTTAGCATCATTCTTTTTCATTAAGCACTTAATAGCTAAATAATTTGTATGCATAACACAATGAGTTCCAATTAAATATGATTGAAATTTATCAAATACATATGCTATTGTTAATAACTCTTTTTCAGTTGTTGTATAATTAATTTGAGTTTCATTAAGAGTTTTGCTAGCATAATAAATTATTTTAAAAATTTTATCTGCTCCAATAGTATAATCACTAACATCACATATCAGTTCAAAATGTTTTCCCCAATCTGGTGAAACTATAATTGGTGCAGTGACTAATTTTTCTTTTAATAACTTAAAAGTTTTTAGACATTTTTCATCAAAATTGAAAATTGCTTCTTTCTCTAGTAAATAGCATAAATGCTTAGCAATTTTTGAAAAATCTTTAATATATCACATGTAAAATCTANTATCTGTAAAATGTTCATTAATTTCTTTTTCAAAACAGAGTGGTTTTTCTAATTCAAGCCTGAACAAATGATCAGCAATTTGATTTTTAATCTTCTTTCTATCTACTATAGTAAAATTAAATTGTTGCAAAAGAAGAATCCATCTTATAAGTTTAGGTTTAGCATCATTCTTTTTCATTAAGCACTTAATAGCTAAATAATTTGTATGCATAACACAATGAGTTCCAATTAAATATGATTGAAATTTATCAAATACATATGCTATTGTTAATAACTCTTTTTCAGTTGTTGTATAATTAATTTGAGTTTCATTAAGAGTTTTGCTAGCATAATAAATTATTTTAAAAATTTTATCTGCTCCAATAGTATAATCACTAACATCACATATCAGTTCAAAATGTTTTCCCCAATCTGGTGAAACTATAATTGGTGCAGTGACTAATTTTTTTTTTAATAACTTAAAAGTTTTTAGACATTTTTCATCAAAATTGAAAATTGCATCTTTCTCTAGTAAATAGCATAAATGCTTAGCAATTTTTGAAAAATCTTTAATATATCACATGTAAAATCTAACATTTCCTAAAAAAACTCCTAATTTTCCTTACATTGGTTGGATAAGATAAATTAGTGATCACTTGAATGTTATGAGGATCTACTTTCATATCATTTTTTGATATTTTAGGTCCTAATACAATTCCTGTTGCTACCATAAATATACATTTTTTCCAATTAAAGACTAAATTTGTTTCTTCACAGCGTTTCAGAGCTTTTGATAAATGTTCTAAACATGAGTCAAATGAAGTTCCAAACACTGAAAAATCATCAATAAATACTTCAATCCCGTTTTTAATTAAATCACAAAAAAATGTCATCATACATCTTTGAAATGTAGCATAGACATTACATAAACCAACGAACATTCTTCTAAAAGCAAAAGTACCACACGAACTGGTAAAAGTTATTTTTTCTTGATCCTCAGGAGTTATTTGTATTTGATGATAACCAGTATATCTATCCAGAAAACAAAAATATCAATGTCCAGCTAGTCTATTCAATATTTGATCTAGAAAGGATAGTGAAAAATGATCTTTTCTATTGACAAAATTTAATTTTCTATAATCAATACATATTCGTCACCCTGTGACTTGTCTAGTAGTTATTAACTTATTATGTTTGTTTACAGTCATAATTACTCATTCTTTCTTAAGAACACAGTGAATTGGACTAACCCATGCACTATCTGAAATAGAGTAGCTAATTCCAACATCTAACTANGTGGAGGATATCACGTTTGATGAAAATGACAACGCAGCTAGTGGATGATGCAGCGAGTGTACCGGTCTCCCGCGAGTATGGAAACCGATCCACTGCTCAAACTGACATTTTCTTATGTTTAACAGCAAATTAGATTNTTGGAGGATATCACGTTTGATGAAAATGACAACGCAGCTAGTGGATGATGCAGCGAGTGTACCAGTCTCCCGCGAGTATGGAAACCGATCCACTGCTCAAACTGACATTTTCTTATGTTTAACAGCAAATTAGATTTGATACTCAAAATTAATTGCTAAGTTAATTGTTCTTAATTCATTCTATGATTTGCTGCAAAAGAGAAAATAAAATAATTAATGAGTTTTATTAATTATTTGGTTAATTCCTTAATGAGTTTAATGACCTGATGAAATTAATAAATAGACATGCTAGCTCTCCTTGTAATCACTCTAAAGATTTAGTTTCTCAGGCTTTTTCTTTGGCATTGATAGCTTTCCAGGTTATTTTTCAGATGTGCTTCGGTTTGAAGCTCTCGGGTAGGAGAGAGAAGGAGAGGGGAGAGAAGAGAAAAAGATAGATAGAGAGATTGTTCTTTATTGTAATCGTCGAGGCGATCGACAAGTATAATCCTTAGGTAATAAAATTCTCTGTAGCTCCGTAGACGTAGGCAATTTGTCGAACCACGTNGAGATAGATAGAGAGATTGTTCTTTATTGTAATCGTCGAGGCGTTCGACAAGTATAATCCTTAGGTAATAAAATTCTCTGTAGCTCCGTAGACGTAGGCAATTTGTCGAACCACGTAAATTTATGTGTATATATTTTTTTTTTTGCGATTTTTTCTTGATCCAATTTTTCTCTTTATTGTCGTTGTTTTTCACAACAATGTTATATTAAAAAAATGGTCGGAGGCTATTATACGAACCTCCTACCACCCTCATGTGGCTATCCACTCGATCCAACACTCAAAATCAAATGCACTCAAGCAGGCTCAAACTCGTGACCCCAGATGTATGTATATATATATATATATATATATATATATGTATATATAAATATAATTTATTAAAAATAATAGTGTTGTGCATTTAAGCATGAAAGTATAAGTAGATACATAAGAATTAGGTGTTAGGTATGTAAATATTTTTTTTAATTATATTGTCACTCATTTTTAAAATTTTGATTCCCCCACTTATTATAATGCAGCATTTACATACATACCACCCAATTTTTATTTATTTAGAGATCGAACTCTTAAACCACCTAAAATTTGTGTTTTAACCTTTATATAAACTAAATCATTCATATCACATTAAAATGCAACTATATTAACTTAAAAAAAAAAGTTAAATACACCTTCTCATGACATGTATGCAAAAATTAAATTTCAGTTGTTATATATGTAAATNTTAACACACAATTCTAGAAAATTGACAAGATGTAAATTTAGATCTTCAATTGTTGATCCCCCAAACTGATTATTTGATACCATTTGGATAATAGCAGGTTTAAGTTCAAATAAATTAGCTACTACAGTAGGTTTTTGAATACTACAATAAAGTTCATCTACCGTAGGGTTGACATAATCTCGTAAAGATTTAAACTCNAGATCTTTAATTGTTGATCCCCCAAACTGATTATTTGATACCATTTGGATAATAACAGGTTTAAGTTCAAATAAATTAGCTACTACAGTAGATTTTTGAATACTACAATAAAGTTCATCTACCGTAGGGTTGACATAATCTCGTAAAGATTTAAACTCTTGATGAATTTTAGTATTTTGATTGTTTTGGTTTGCTATTTCTGTAATTTTTTTAGATTTTTCAAGATTTTTAATTTTTCTGATTTTTTTGATTTTTCTAACAGCTCTTAATTCAGAATCGTAGAACACTGGTCCTTCAAAACCTGAACTACGCATACACTTAACATAAAATAAAAATAAAATAAAACACATAAAATAAAATACAATAATTGTTAAAGTTTAAATAAGACTTTCTAAAAATAGAATTTAGCTTTTAAATCAATTAATTTTTAATTTTTTTCCAGCAACTGTGCCAAAAACTTAATCCCGATATTTTTTATATGTAAGGATTTATGAAGTTGACACCACTACTTGAAGATTTNAAAATCAATTAATTTTTAATTTTTCCCCAGCAACGGTGCCAAAAACTTAATCCCGATATTTTTTATATGTAAGGATTTATGAAGTTGACACCACTACTTGAAGATTTTAATCCCCGACAACAGCGCAAAAAACTTGATCCCAAATAACTACTTAATTGCAGCAGTATCACAATACTTTAATTATATTTTCACTTTTATTTCCTTTGTAACAGACTCAAAACTTGTTCTTAAAGTAAATAAGAATTTAACTTTTCAATTTATATATGTTGGGATACTACATAACTATACATATCGTTATCAAGTAATATAAAATTTTTTGTTTAAAACCTGAATATCGAACCCACAAGAAAAATATGCAATATGCTCTATTGAACAACAAACTTTCTATTTTAAAAAGACANATAAATAAGAATTTAACTTTTCAATTTATATATGTTGGGATACTACGTAACTATACATATCGTTATCAAGTAATATAAAATTTTTTGTTTAAAACTTGAATATCGAACCCACAAGAAAAATATGCAATATGCTCTATTGAACAACAAACTTTCTATTTTAAAAAGACAATTACTTAAACTAGAGATTTATTCGCAGTAATTAAAATTCAAATCTTTTTGGTATTTTTGATATTTTGACAAAACAAAAAAAATTTAAAAAGATAACTTGAGTTTATGTTAAAAAAACACTGAATTTGAAAATATCTTTCTTCTTATCATGAATCAATAATAAGCATAAGAATTTTGTTGTGGTAGTATGCAAATTATGTTGTGTTAAATATGAGCAATTATATTCTTTACCCTTAGTAAAGATTCTATAAAGAATATTGATTAATTTAAAGTTTGAATAGTTCTAAAGACCGGCTGGGCAGAGAAAATACTGCTCTCACTCTAGAGTTCTCTTGATTGTCTTCACCTGGGGGCTAACATCTCGTATCATAACATAAAATATTAAACCAAATTGGGGGTTTTAACATGTCACTTTAAAGTCCTCTAACTCTACACCCTTCAATGATTATTTCTCTATTTATTTGCATTAAATCATATGAATTACATTCTCATTTATACAACCTCATGTGATTCTTTTCAATTGTTGACTGAGACAATACCAGCCCGGTTCTTATATGTTCTCATAACAAATTTTAACATATGAATTGGCCAAATCAAGAAGTAAATGAAGTTCATGGATTTAAATCATCACAACTTCTTCAAACATTAAAAACCAATANTAGGTTCTCATAACAAATTTTAACATATGAATTGACCAAATCAAGAAGTAAATGAAGTTCATGGATTTAAATCATCACAACTTCTTCAAACATTAAAAATCAATACTCTCCACAACTTCCATCCAACACTTTAATTACTTATTATTTTAAGGAGAAAGATAATAAAACTACTCAGAATTTATAGAGAAAACAAAATCACACTTTAGTTTAAAAGTAGAAATCATTGTCAAACTAACAAGAAATCTCGATTAAAACCAAAAGCAGTTCAAATCAAAAGATAAAAACTTATCTCAAATCCTCCACCGAAATCTTGAAGTTCCTCTGAATCTCTTCTCGTTTACAACACTCTAAACTCTTAAAATAAAACTAAAAACAAAAGGAAAAAGTAAATTTTGTGTGGTGCTTGAATCTCTCCACAAGATTCTCCACGATCTTCTTAGGACTCCAGCACTCTCTCCTTCTTCAAGCACCCTCTCCCTCTTCAAGCACCCACTTCAAATGTAAAAACTTCCTTCTTTTGTAAATCTCCAAGAGGTGCCTTGGAAATTCGATGTATTCTCTAAGGGATGCCTCCTTTCACAAGTTTTTTAATAATATTTTCGTTTCTAATGGTCATAACCACCTTTTTAAGCTAATAGGTGTCTCAAATACCTCTTCAAAATTCGATCAAATGAAGAAAACCTCCAAATAACTGCCTCTGACGCTTAAGCGCGGGACCTCTAGCTCTTAGTTGCGGCCTTCTCTGTTTAACCGGCGCTTAAGCGCTTGATCTGGCGCTTAGGCGCCGAAACGCTTTAGCACAATTTTCACATTTTTGCTCCAAATTTGATCTTTTTTCACTCCTTTTAACATTTTTCAACTTTGTACATGTACCTGAAAGAAAAACACACAAATACCTTCCATCGAAGCGCAATATCTCAAAAATAGGTATAAAAATGCGTTTAAGAACACTATATATTTTAAGTGAATTAGNACTTTGTACATGTACCTGAAAGAAAAACACACAAATACCTTTCATCGAAGCGCAATATCTCAAAAATAGGTATAAAAATGCGTTTAAGAACACTATATATTTTAAGTGAATTAGTGGACGTAGACAATTTGTCAAACCACATAAATCTGTGTGTTTCTTTGTTTTCTGTTTTGATTTTTTTTCTCGATCCGATTTTTCGCTTTATTGTCGTCGTTTTTACAACAACTGGTATTAGAGGCGTGGTTTCGGATATAAGGAAGAATGATGGGCTGAGACGAAGTAATGATATAGGGGATCGATAAGTTCAATGATGTAGATTTTGGTTATTGGAGAATGTAGATAGATGACTACCTCTATGAGAAGAAATTTTATCTTTCGTTACTTGAAAAGCGACCGGAAAAGATAGATTCTCTGTCGAAGAATCAGACTTGGGAGCTGACAGAACTTCAATTAGAGAAGAAGACATTTCACAAGTGTGTGTGCTGGGTGAAAACTGCGCTTGATAATATTAAGAGGTACAAGACTAGACTTGTTGAAAAGGACTTTCAGCAGAGACATAATATTGTCCATGCAATGACAGTTGTAAGCAGAAACATGAGTATCCCAGGAAAAAAACTTAGAGTTATAAGGCTATGTTGATGTTAATTTGTCGACTAAGAGTGTCACTCTTGTGATTGTCTTCAGCTGGTCTTTTGGCATGAAGATTGGGGCTTTGAGTTGCAAAGTTGGAGGATATCACGTTTGATGAAAATGACAACGCAGCTAGTGGATGATGCAGCGAGTGTACCAGTCTCCCGCGAGTATGGAAACCGATCCACTGCTCAAACTGACATTTTCTTATGTTTAACAGCAAATTAGATTTGATACTCAAAATTAATTGCTAAGTTAATTGTTCTTAATTCATTCTATGATTTGCTGCAAAAGAGAAAATAAAATAATTAATGAGTTTTATTAATTATTTGGTTAATTCCTTAATGAGTTTAATGACCTGATGAAATTAATAAATAGACATGCTAGCTCTCCTTGTAATCACTCTAAAGATTTAGTTTCTCAGGCTTTTTCTTTGGCATTGATAGCTTTCCAGGTTATTTTTCAGATGTGCTTCGGTTTGAAGCTCTCGGGTAGGAGAGAGAAGGAGAGGGGAGAGAAGAGAAAGAGATAGATAGAGAGATTGTTCTTTATTGTAATCGTCGAGGCGATCGACAAGTATAATCCTTAGGTAATAAAATTCTCTGTAGCTCCGTAGACGTAGGCAATTTGTC